>CAUVXE010000327.1:0-39913 GCA_963555765.1 Orthonevra nobilis
ATTAAGCGAAATGTTTGTTTAAATGAGCAAGAAGCACGATTTTGAAGCCGGAGTTTCATTAAAAGTATTATTGGAGAACGTCTGAATCGAATTACAAGCATTTTGGGGAAATCCGAAGATATCGAAAATAAATCATATTTTTTCGCCGCCGCTCCCCCCTTTGAGAATTTCGAAAATATGATTTTTTTTCAAAGTCGTATTCTAGATGAACTGTGCTTCTTAAATTAATTTTTGATTCAAACTGAATACAAATTCACAAAAATTTTACAAGAAAACTGCTTAATGCAAAAAATATTCGAATTTTAAATATAGAAAATGCTTACTTTTTCGAAATATTTTTCCACTCTTGAAATCGAATACGTATCTGTTCCCGAATCTTTTTTCCTACCAGAAAAGAACTGTTTTATTACATATAATGCTGTCTAGGTACTAAGTTAAGCATTTGGTCACTGTTTCCTGATATTTTGGAGTTCAATATTTGCAACAAAATTATGTAAAAAGAGATGATGTAAGAAAAAAAATCAACGTTTGATTTTCTCCTATTAATTAAGCGAAATGTTTGTTTAAATGAGCAAGAAGCACGATTTTAAAGCCGGAGTTTCATTAAAAGTATTATTGGAGAACGTCTGAATCGAATTACAAGCATTTTGGGGAAATCCGAAGATATCGAAAAAAAATCATATTTTTTCGCCGCCGCTCCCCCCTTTGAAAATTTGGAAAAATGATTTTTTTTTTCAAAGTCATATTTTAGATGAACTTTGCTTATAATATTAATTTTTGATTCAAACTGAATACAAATTCACAAAAATTTTACAAGAAAACTGCTTAATGCAAAAAATATTCGAATTTTAAATATAGAAAGTGCTTACTTTTCCGAAATATTTTTCCACTCTTGAAATCGAATACGTATCTGTTCCCGAATCTTTTTTCCTACCAGAAAAGAACTGTTTTATTACATATAATGCTGTCTAGGTACTAAGTTAAGCATTTGGACACTGTTTTCTGAACTTTTGGAGTTCAATATTTTCAACAAAATTATGTTAAAAGAGATGATGTAAGAAAAAAAAATCAAGGTTTGATTTTCTCCTATTAATTAAGCGAAATGTTTGTTTAAATGAGCAAGAAGCACGATTTTGAAGCCGGAGTTTCATTAAAAGTATTATTGGAGAACGTCTGAATCGAATTACAAGCATTTTGGGGAAATCCGAAGATATCGAAAAAAAATCATATTTTTTCGCCGCCGCTCCCCCCTTTGAAAATTTCGAAAAAATGATTTTTTTTTCAAAGTCATATTTTAGATGAACTGTGCTTCTTATATTAATTTTTGATTCAAACTGAATACAAATTCACAAAAATTTTACAAGAAAACTGCTTAATGCAAAAAATATTCGAATTTTAAATATAGAAAATGCTTACTTTTTCGAATATTTTTCCACTCTTGAAATCGAATACGTATCTGTTCCCGAATCTTTTTTCCTACCAGAAAAGAACTGTTTTATTACATATAATGCTGACTAGGTACTAAGTTAAGCATTTGGTCACTGTTTCCTGATATTTTTGAGTTCAATATTTGCAACAAAATTATGTAAAAAGAGATGATGTAAGAAAAAAAAATCAACGTTTGGTTTTCTCCTATTAATTAAGCGAAATGTTTGTTTAAATGAGCAAGAAGCACGATTTTGAAGCCGGAGTTTCATTAAAAGTATTATTGGAGAACGTCTGAATCGAATTACAAGCATTTTGGGGAAATCCGAAGATATCGAAAAAAAATTATATTTTTTCGCCGCCGCTCCCCCCTTTGAAAATTTCGAAAAAATGATTTTTTTTTCAAAGTCGTATTCTAGATGAACTGTGCTTCTTATATTAATTTTTGATTCAAACTGAATACAAATTCACAAAAATTTTACAAGAAAACTGCTTAATGCAAAAAATATTCGAATTTTAAATATAGAAAATGCTTACTTTTTCGAAATATTTTTCCACTCTTGAAATCGAATACGTATCTGTTCCCGAATCTTTTTTCCTACCAGAAAAGAACTGTTTTATTACATATAATGCTGTCTAGGTACTAAGTTAAGCATTTGGACACTGTTTTCTGAACTTTTGGAGTTCAATATTTTCAACAAAATTATGTTTAAAGAGATGATGTAAGAAAAAAAAATCAAGGTTTGATTTTCTCCAATTAATTAAGCGAAATGTTTGTTTAAATGAGCAAGAAGCACGATTTTGAAGCCGGAGTTTCATTAAAAGTATTATTGAAGAACGTCTGAATCGAATTATAAGCATTTTGGGGAAATCCGAAGATATCGAAAAAAAATCATATTTTTTCGCCGCCGCTCCCCCCTTTGAGAATTTCGAAAAAATGATTTTTTTTCAAAGTCAAATTTTAGATGAACTGTCCTTATAATATTAATTTTTGATTCAAACTGAATACAAATTCACAAAAATTTTACAAGAAATCTGCTTAATGCAAAAAATATTCGAATTTTAAATATAGAAAGTGCTTACTTTTTCGAAATATTTTTCCACTCTTGAAATCGATACGTATCTGTTCCCGAATCTTTTTTCCTACCAGAAAAGAACTGTTTTATTACATATAATGCTGTCTAGGTACTAAGTTAAGCATTTGGACACTGTTTTCTGAACTTTTGGAGTTCAATATTTGCAACAAAATTATGTAAAAAGAGATGGTGTAAGAAAAAAAAATCAACGTTTGATTTTCTCCTATTAATTAAGCGAAATGTTTGTTTAAATGAGCAAGAAGCACGATTTTGAAGCCGGAGTTTCATTAAAAGTATTATTGGAGAACGTCTGAATCGAACTACAAGCATTTTGGGGAAATCCGAAGATATCGAAAAAAAATCATATTTTTTCGCCGCCGCTCCCCCCTTTGAAAATTTCGAAAAAATGATTTTTTTTCAAAGTCATATTTTAGATGAACTGTGCTTATAATATTAATTTTTGATTCAAACTGAATACAAATTCACACAAATTTTACAAGAAATCTGCTTAATGCAAAAAATATTCGAATTTTAAATATAGAAAGTGCTTACTTTTTCGAAATATTTTTCCACTCTTGAAATCGAATACGTATTTTTTCCCGAATCTTTTTTCCTACCAGAAAAGAACTGTTTTATTACATATAATGCTGTCTAGGTACTAAGTTAAGCATTTGGACACTGTTTTCTGAACTTTTGGAGTTCAATATTTTCAACAAAATTATGTTAAAAGAGATGATGTCAGAAAAAAAAATCAAGGTTTGATTTTCTCCTATTAATTAAGCGAAATGTTTGTTTAAATAAGCAAAAAGCACGATTTTGAAGCCGGAGTTTCATTAAAAGTATTATTGGAGAACGTCTGAATCGAATTACAAGCATTTTGGGGAAATCCGAAGATATAAAAAAAAATCATATTTTTTCGCCGCCGCTCCCCTTTGAGAATTTCGAAAAAATGATTTTTTTTCAAAGTCATATTTTAGATGAACTGTGCTCCTTATATTAATTTTTGATTCAATCTGAATACAAATTCACAAAAATTTTACAAGAAATCTGCTTAATGCAAAAAATATTCGAATTTTAAAATAGAAAGTGCTTACTTTTTCGAAATATTTTTCCACTCTTGAAATCGAATACGTATCTGTTCCCGAATCTTTTTTCCTAACAGAAAAGAACTGTTTTATTACATACAATGCTGTCTAGGTAATAAGTTAAGCATTTGGTCACTGTTTCCTGATATTTTGGAGTTCAATATTTGCAACAAAATTATGTAAAAAGAGATGATGTAAGAAAAAAAAATCAACGTTTGATTTTCTCCTATTAATTAAGCGAAATGTTTGTTTAAATGAGCAAGAAGCACGATTTTGAAGCCGGAGTTTCATTAAAAGTATTATTGGAGAACGTCTGAATCGAATTACAAGCATTTTGGGGCAATCCGAAGATATCGAAAATAAATCATATTTTTTCGCCGCCGCTCCCCCCTTTGAGAATTTCGAAAATATGATTTTTTTTCAAAGTCGTATTCTAGATGAACTGTGCTTCTTAAATTAATTTTTGATTCAAACTGAATACAAATTCACAAAAATTTTACAAGAAAACTGCTTAATGCAAAAAATATTCGAATTTTAAATATAGAAAATGCTTACTTTTTCGAAATATTTTTCCACTCTTGAAATCGAATACGTATCTGTTCCCGAATCTTTTTTCCTACCAGAAAAGAACTGTTTTATTACATATAATGCTGTCTAGGTACTAAGTTAAGCATTTGGTCACTGTTTCCTGATATTTTGGAGTTCAATATTTGCAACAAAATTATGTAAAAAGAGATGATGTAAGAAAAAAAAATCAAGGTTTGATTTTCTCTTAGTAATTAAGCGAAATGTTTGTTTAAATGAGCAAGAAGCACGATTTTGAAGCCGGAGTTTCATTAAAAGTATTATTGGAGAACGTCTGAATCGAATTACAAGCATTTTGGGGAAATCCGAAGATATCGAAAAAAAATCATATTTTTTCGCCGCCGCTCCCCCCTTTGAGAATTTCGAAAAAATGATTTTTTTTCAAAGTCGTATTCTAGATGAACTGTGCTTCTTATATTAATTTTTGATTCAAACTGAATGCAAATTCACAAAAATTTTACAAGAAAACTGCTTAATGCAAAAAATATTCGAATTTTAAATATAGAAAATGCTTACTTTTTCGAAATATATTTCCACTCTTGAAATCGAATACGTATCCGTTCCCGAATCTTTTTTCCTACCAGAAAAGAACTGTTTTATTACATATAATGCTGTCTAGGTACTAAGTTAAGCATTTGGTCACTGTTTCCTGATATTTTGGAGTTCAATATTTGCAACAAAATTATGTAAAAAGAGATGATGTAAGAAAAAAAATCAACGTTTGATTGTCTCCTATTATTTAAGCGAAATGTTTGTTTAAATGAGCAAGAAGCACGATTTTGAAGCCGGAGTTTCATTAAAAGTATTATTGGAGAACGTCTGAATCGAATTACAAGAATTTTGGGGAAATCCGAAGATATCGAAAATAAATCATATTTTTTCGCCGCCGCTCCCCCCCTTTGAGAATTTCGAAAAAATGATTTTTTTTCAAAGTCGTATTCTAGATGAACTGTGCTTCTTATATTAATTTTTGATTCAAATTGAATACAAATTCACAAAAATTTTACAAGAAAACTGCTTAATGCAAAAAATATTCGAATTTTAAATATAGAAAATGCTTACTTTTTCGAAATATTTTTCCACTTTTGAAATCGAATACGTATCTGTTCCCGAATCTTTTTTCCTACCAGAAAAGAACTGTTTTATTACATATAATGCTGTCTAGGAACTAAGTTAAGCATTTGGTCACTGTTTCCTGATATTTCGGAGTTCAATATTTGCAACAAAATTATGTAAAAAGAGATGATGTAAGAAAAAAAAAATCAACGTTTGATTTTCTCCTATTAATTAAGCGAAATGTTTGTTTAAACGATCAAGAAGCACGATTTTGAAGCCGGAGTTTCATTAAAAGTATTATTGGAGAACGTCTGAATCGAATTACAAGCATTTTGGGGAAATCCGAAGATATCGAAAAAAAATCATATTTTTTCGCCGCCGCTCCCCCCATTGAAAATTTCGAAAAAATGATTTTTTTTCAAAGTCATATTTTAGATGAACTGTGCTTATAATATTTATTTTTGATTCAAACTGAATACAAATTCACAAAAATTGTACAAGAAATCTGCTTAATGCAAAAAATATTCGAATTTTAAATATAGAAAGTGCTTACTTTTTCGAAATATTTTTCCACTCTTGAAATCGAATACGTATCTGTTCCCGAATCTTTTTTCCTACCAGAAAAGAACTGTTTTATTACATATAATGCTGTCTAGGTACTAAATTAAGCATTTGGACACTGTTTTCTGAACTTTTGGAGTTCAATATTTGCAACAAAATTATGTAAAAACAGATGATGTAAGAAAAAAAAATCAACGTTTGATTTTCTCCTATTAATTAAGCGAAATGTTTGTTTAAATGAGCAAGAAGCACGATTTTGAAGCCGGAGTTTCATTAAAAGTATTTCTGGAGAACGTCTGAATCGAATTACAAGCATTTTGGGGAAATCCGAAGATATCGAAAAAAATCATATTTTTTCGCCGCCGCTTCCCCCTTTGAAAATTTCGAAAAAATGATTTTTTTTTCAAAGTCATATTCTAGATGAACTGTGCTTATAATATTAATTTTTGATTCAAACTGAATACAAATTCACAAAAATTTTACAAGAAATCTGCTTAATGCAAAAAATATTCGAATTTTAAATATAGAAAGTGCTTACTTTTTCGAAATATTTTTCCACTCTTGAAATCGAATACGTATTTTTTCCCGAATCTTTTTTCCTACCAGAAATGAACTGTTTTATTACATATAATGCTTTCTAGGTATTAAGTTAAGCATTTGGACACTGTTTTCTGAACTTTTGGAGTTCAATATTTTCAACAAAATTATGTTAAAAGAGATGATGTAAGAAAAAAAAATCAAGGTTTGATTTTCTCCTATTAATTAAGCGAAATGTTTGTTTAAATGAGCAAGAAGCACGATTTTGAAGCCGGAGTTTCATTAAAAGTATTATTGGAGAACGTCTGAATCGAATTACAAGCATTTTGGGGAAATCCGAAGATATCGAAAAAAAATCATATTTTTTCGCCGCCGCTCCCCCCTTTGAAAATTTCGAAAAAATGATTTTTTTTTCAAAGTCATATTTTAGATGAATATACAAATTCACAAAAATTTTACAAGAAATCTGCTTAATGCAAAAAATATTCGAATTTTAAATATAGAAAGTGCTTACTTTTTCGAAATATTTATCCACTCTTGAAATCGAATACGTATCTGTTCCCGAATCTTTTTTCCTACCAGAAAAGAACTGTTTTATTACATATAATGCTGTCTAGGTACTAAGTTAAGCATTTGGACACTGTTTTCTGAACTCTTGGAGTTCAATATTTTCAACAAAATTATGTTAAAAGAGATGATGTAAGAAAAAAAAATCAAGGTTTGATTTTCTCCTATTAATTAAGCGAAATGTTTGTTTAAATGAGCAAGAAGCACGATTTTGAAGCCGGAGTTTCATTAAAAGTATTATTGGAGAACGTCTGAATCGAATTACAAGCATTTTAGGGAAATCCGAAGATATCGAAAAAAAAATCATATTTTTTCGCCTCCGCTCCCCCCTTTGAAAATTTCGAAAAAATGATTTTTTTTCAAAGTCGTATTCTAGATGAACTGTGCTTATAATATTAATTTTTGATTCAAACTGAATACAAATTCACAAAAATTTTACAAGAAATCTGCTTAATGCAAAAAATATTCGAATTTTAAATATAGAAAGTCCTTACTTTTTCGAAATATTTTTCCACTCTTGAAATCGAATACGTATCTGTTCCCGAATCTTTTTTCCTACCAGAAAAGAACTGTTTTATTACATATAATGCTTTCTAGGTACTAAGTTAAGCATTTGGACACTGTTTTCTGAACTCTTGGAGTTCAATATTTGCAACAAAATTATGTAAAAAGAGATGATGTAAGAAAAAAAAATCAACGTTTGATTTTCTCCTATTAATTAAGCGAAATGTTTGTTTAAATGAGCAAGAAGCACGATTTTGAAGCCGGAGTTTCATTAAAAGTATTATTGGAGAACGTCTGAATCGAATCACAAGCATTTTGGGGAAATCCGAAGATATCGAAAAAAAATCATATTTTTTCGCCGCCGCTCCCCCCTTTGAAAATTTCGAAAAAATGTTTTTTTTTCAAAGTCGTATTCTAGATGAACTGTGCTTCTTATATTAATTTTTGATTCAAACTGAATACAAATTCACAAAAATTTTACAAGAAAACTATAAATATTCGAATTTTAAATATAGAAAATGCTTACTTTTTCGAAATATTTTTCCACTCTTGAAATCGAATACGTATCTGTTCCCGAATCTTTTTTCCTACCAGAAAAGAACTCTTTTATTACATATAATGCTGTCTAGGTACTAAGTTAAGCATTTGGTCACTGTTTCCTGATATTTTGGAGTTCAATATTTGCAACAAAATTATGTAAAAAGAGATGATGTAAGAAAAAAAAATCAACGTTTGATTTTCTCCTATTAATTAAGCGAAATGTTTGTCTAAATGAGCAAGAAGCACGATTTTGAAGCCGGAGTTTCATTAAAAGTATTATTGGAGAACGTCTGAATCGAATTACAAGCATTTTGGGGAAATCCGAAGATATCGAAAAAAAATCATATTTTTTCGCCGCCGCTCCCCCCTTTGAAAATTTCGAAAAAATGATTTTTTTTCAAAGTCAAATTTTAGATGAACTGTGCTTATAATATTAATTTTTGATTCAAACTGAATACAAATTCACAAAAATTTTACAAGAAATCTGCTTAATGCAAAAAATATTCGAATTTTAAATATAGAAAGTGCTTACTTTTTCGAAATATTTTTCCACTCTTGAAATCGAATACGTATCTGTTCCCGAATCTTTTTTCCTACCAGAAAAGAACTGTTTTATTACATATAATGCTGTCTAGGTACTAAGTTAAGCATTTGGTCACTGTTTCCTGATATTTTGGAGTTCAATATTTGCAACAAAATTATGTAAAAGGAGATGATGTAAGAAAAAAAAATCAACGTTTGATTTTCTCCTATTAATTAAGCGAAATGTTTGTTTAAATGAGCAAAAAGCACGATTTTGTAGCCGGAGTTTCATTAAAAGTATTATTGGACGTCTGAATCGAATTACAAGCATTTTGGGGAAATCCAAAATTGCAACAAAATTATGTTAAAAGAGATGATGTAAGAAAAAAAAATCAACGTTTGATTTTCTCCTATTAATTAAGCGAAATGTTTGTTTAAATGAGCAAGAAGCACGATTTTGAAGCCGGAGTTTCATTAAAAGTATTATTGGAGAACGTCTGAATCGAATTACAAGCATTTTAGGGAAATCCGAAGATATCGAAAAAAAATCACATTTTTTCGCCGCCGCTCCCCCCTTTGAAAATTTCGAAAAAATGATTTTTTTTCAAAGTCGTATTCTAGATGAACTGTGCTTATAATATTAATTTTTGATTCAAACTGAATACAAATTCACAAAAATTTTACAAGAAATCTGCTTAATGCAAAAAATATTCGAATTTTAAATATAGAAAGTCCTTACTTTTTCGAAATATTTTTCCACTCTTGAAATCGAATACGTATCTGTTCCCGAATCTTTTTTCCTACCAGAAAAGAACTGTTTTATTACATATAATGCTGTCTAGGTACTAAGTTAAGCATTTGGACACTGTTTTCTGAACTCTTGGAGTTCAATATTTGCAACAAAATTATGTAAAAAGAGATGATGTAAGAAAAAAAAATCAACGTTTGATTTTCTCCTATTAATTAAGCGAATACAAATTCACAAAAATTTTACAAGAAAACTATAAATATTCGAATTTTAAATATAGAAAATGCTTACTTTTTCGAAATATTTTTCCACTCTTGAAATCGAATACGTATCTGTTCCCGAATCTTTTTTCCTACCAGAAAAGAACTCTTTTATTACATATAATGCTGTCTAGGTACTAAGTTAAGCATTTGGTCACTGTTTCCTGATATTTTGGAGTTCAATATTTGCAACAAAATTATGTAAAAAGAGATGATGTAAGAAAAAAAAATCAACGCTTGATTTTCTCCTATTAATTAAGCGAAATGTTTGTTTAATTGAGCAAGAAGCACGATTTTGAAGCCGGAGTTTCATTAAAAGTATTATTGGAGAACGTCTGAATCGAATTACAAGCATTTTGGGGAAATCCGAAGATATCGAAAAAAAATCATATTTTTTCGCCGCCGCTCCCCCCTTTGAGAATTTCGAAAAAATGATTTTTTTTCAAAGTCATATTTTAGATGAACTGTGCTTCTTATATTAATTTTTGATTCAAACTGAATACAAATTCACAAAAATTTTACAAGAAATCTGCTTAATGCATAAAATATTCGAATTTTAAATATAGAAAATGCTTACTTTTTCGAAATATTTTTCCACTCTTGAAATCGAATACGTATCTGTTCCCGAATCTTTTTTCCTACCAGAAAAGAACTGTTTTATTACATATAATGCTGTCTAGGTACTAAGTTAAGCATTTGGTCACTGTTTCCTGATATTTTGGAGTTCAATATTTGCAACAAAATTATGTAAAAAGAGATGATGTAAGAAAAAAAAATCAACGTTTGATTTTCTCCTATTAATTAAGCGAAATGTTTGTCTAAATGAGCAAGAAGCACGATTTTGAAGCCGGAGTTTCGTTAAAAGTATTATTGGAGAACGTCTGAATCGAATTACAAGCATTTTGGGGAAATCCGAAGATATCGAAAAAAAAATCATATTTTTTCGCCGCCGCTTCCCCCTTTGAAAATTTCGAAAAAATGATTTTTTTTCAAAGTCATATTTTAGATGAACTGTGCTTATAATATTAATTTTTGATTCAAACTGAATACAAATTCACAAAAATTTTACAAGAAATCTGCTTAATGCAAAAAATATTCGAATTTTAAATATAGAAAGTGCTTACTTTTTCGAAATATTTTTCCACTCTTGAAATCGAATACGTATCTGTTCCCGAATCTTTTTTCCTACCAGAAAAGAACTGTTTTATTACATATAATGCTGTCTAGGTACTAAGTTAAGCATTTGGTCACTGTTTCCTGATATTTTGGAGTTCAATATTTGCAACAAAATTATGTAAAAAGAGACGATGTAAGAAAAAAAAATCAACGTTTGATTTTCTCCTATTAATTAAGCGAAATGTTTGTTTAAATGAGCAAGAAGCACGATTTTGAAGCCGGAGTTTCATTAAAAGTATTATTGGAGAACGTCTGCATCGAATTACAAGCATTTTGGGGAAATCCGAAGATATCGAAAAAAAATCATATTTTTTCGCCGCCGCTCCCCCCTTTGAAAATTTCGAAAAAATGATTTTTTTTCAAAGTCATATTTTAGATGAACTCTGCTTCTTATATTAATTTTTGATTCAAACTGAATACAAATTCACAAAAATTTTACAAGAAATCTGCTTAATGCAAAAAATATTCGAATTTTAAATATATAAAATGCTTACTTTTTCGAAATATTTTTCCACTCTTGAAATCGAATACGTATATGTTCCCGAATCTTTTTTCCTACCAGAAAAGAACTGTTTTATTACATATAATGCTGTCTAGGTACTAAGTTAAGCATTTGGTCACTGTTTCCTGATATTTTGGAGTTCAATATTTGCAACAAAATTATGTAAAAAGAGATAATGTAAGAAAAAAAAATCAACGTTTGATTTTCTCCTATTAATTAAGCGAAATGTTTGTTTAAATGAGCAAGAAGCACGATTTTGAAGCCGGAGTTTCATTAAAAGTATTATTGGAGAACGTCTGAATCGAATTACAAGCATTTTGGGGAAATCCGAAGATATCGAAAAAAAATCATATTTTTTCGCCGTCGCTCCCCCCTTTGAAAATTTCGAAAAAATGATTTTTTTTCAAAGTCATATTTTAGATGAACTGTGCTTATAATATTAATTTTTGATTCAAACTGAATACAAATTCACAAAAATTTTACAAGAATTCTGCTTAATGCAAAAAATATTCGAGTTTTAAATATAGAAAGTGCTTACTTTTTCGAAATATTTTTCCACTCTTGAAATCGAATACGTATCTGTTCCCGAATCTTTTTTCCTACCAGAAAAGAACTGTTTTATTACATATAATGCTGTCTAGGTACTAAGTTAAGCATTTGGTCACTGTTTCCTGATATTTTGGAGTTCAATATTTGCAACAAAATTATGTAAAAAGAGATGATGTAAGAAAAAAAAATCAACGTTTGATTTTCTCCTATTAATTAAGCGAAATGTTTGTTTAAATGAGCAAGAAGCACGATTTTGAAGCCGGAGTTTCATTAAAAGTATTATTGGAGAACGTCTGAATCGAATTACAAGCATTTTGGGGAAATCCGAAGATATCGAAAAAAAATCATATTTTTTCGCCGTCGCTCCCCCCTTTGAAAATTTCGAAAAAATGATTTTTTTTCAAAGTCATATTTTAGATGAACTGTGCTTATAATATTAATTTTTGATTCAAACTGAATACAAATTCACAAAAATTTTACAAGAAATCTGCTTAATGCAAAAAATATTCGAATTTTAAATATAGAAAGTGCTTACTTTTTCGAAATATTTTTCCACTCTTGAAATCGAATACGTATCTGTTCCCGAATCTTTTTTCCTACCAGAAAAGAACTGTTTTATTACATATAATGCTGTCTAGGTACTAAGTTAAGCATTTGGTCACTGTTTCCTGATATTTTGGAGTTCAATATTTGCAACAAAATTATGTAAAAAGAGATGATGTAAGAAAAAAAAATCAACGTTTGATTTTCTCCTATTAATTAAGCGAAATGTTTGTTTAAATGAGCAAGAAGCACGATTTTGAAGCCGGAGTTTCATTAAAAGTATTATTGGAGAACGTCTGAATCGAATTACAAGCATTTTGGGGAAATCCGAAGTTATCGAAAAAAAATCATATTTTTTCGCCGCCGCTCCCCCCTTTGAGAATTTCAAAAAAATGATTTTTTTTCAAAGTCATATTTTAGATGAACTGTGCTTCTTATATTAATTTTTGATTCAAACTGAATACAAATTCACAAAAATTTTACAAGAAATCTGCTTAATGCAAAAAATATTCGAATTTTAAATATAGAAAGTGCTTACTTTTTCGAAATATTTTTCCACTCTTGAAATCGAATACGTATCTGTCCCCGAATCTTTTTTCCTACCAGAAAAGAACTGTTTTATTACATATAATGCTGTCTAGGTACTAAGTTAAGCATTTGGACACTGTTTTCTGAACTTTTGGAGTTCAATATTTGCAACAAAATTATGTAAAAAGAGATGATGAAAGAAAAAAAAATCAACGTTTGATTTTCTCCTATTAATTAAGCGAAATGTTTGTTTAAATGAGCAAGAAGCACGATTTTGAAGCCGGAGTTTCATTAAAAGTATTATTGGAGAACGTCTGAATCGAATTCCAAGCATTTTGGGGAAATCCGAAGATATCGAAAAAAAATCATATTTTTTCGCCGCCGCTCCTCCCTTTGAGAATTTCGAAAAAATGATTTTTTTTCAAAGTCGTATTCTAGATGAACTGTGCTTCTTATATTAATTTTTGATTCAAACTGAATACAAATTCACAAAAATTTTAAAAGAAAACTGCTTAATGCAAAAAATATTCGAATTTTAAATATAGAAAATGCTTACTTTTTCGAAATATTTTTCCACTCTTGAAATCGAATACGTATCTGTTCCCGAATCTTTTTTCCTACCAGAAAAGAACTGTTTTATTACATATAATGATGTCTAGGTACTAAGTTAAGCATTTGGACACTGTTTTCTGAACTTTTGGAGTTCAATATTTTCAACAAAATTATGTTAAAAGAGATGATGTAAGAAAAAAAAATCAACGTTTTATTTTCTCCTATTAATTAAGCGAAATGTTTGTTTAAATGAGCAAGAAGCACGATTTTGAAGCCGGAGTTTCATTAAAAGTTTTGTTGGAGAACGTCTGAATCGAATAACAAGCATTTTGGTAAAATCCGAAGATATCGAAAAAAAATCATATATTTTCGCCGCCGCTCCCCCCTTTGAGAATTTCGAAAAAATGATTTTTTTTCAAAGTCGTATTCTAGATGAACTGTGCTTCTTATATTAATTTTTGATTCAAACTGAATACAAATTCACAAAAATTTTACAAGAAAACTGCTTAATGCAAAAAATATTCGAATTTTAAATATAAAAAATGCTTACTTTTTCGAAATATTTTTCCACTCTTGAAATCGAATACGTATCTGTTCCCGAATCTTTTTTCCTACCAGAAAAGAACTGTTTTATTACATATAATGCTGTCTAGGTACTAAGTTAAGCATTTGGTCACTGTTTCCTGATATTTTGGAGTTCAATATTTTCAACAAAATTATGTTAAAAGAAATGATGTAAGAAAAAAAAATCAAGGTTTGATTTTCTCCTATTAGTTAAGCGAAATGTTTGTTTAAATGAGTAAGAAGCACGATTTTTAAGCCGGAGTTTCATTTAAAGTATTATTGGAGAACGTTTGAATCGAATTACAAGCATTTTGGGGAAATCCGAAGATATCGAAAAAAAAATCATATTTTTTCGCCGCCGCTTCTCCCTTTGAGAATTTCGAAAAAATGATTTTTTTTCAAAGTCGTATTCTAGATGAACTGTGCTTCTTATATTAATTTTTGATTCAAACTGAATACAAATTCACAAAAATTTTACAAGAAATCTGCTTAATGCAAAAAATATTCGAATTTTAAATATAGAAAGTGCTTACTTTTTCGAAATATTTTTCCACTCTTGAAATCGAATACGTATCTGTTCCCGAATCTTTTTTCCTACCAGAAAAGAACTGTTTTATTACATATAATGCTGTCTAGGTACTAAGTTAAGCATTTGGACACTGTTTTCTGAACTTTTGGAGTTCAATATTTTCAACAAAATTATGTTAAAAGAGATGATGTAAGAAAAAAAAATCAACGTTTGATTTTCTCCTATTAATTAAGCGAAATGTTTGTTTAAATGAGCAAGAAGCACGATTTTGAAGCCGGAGTTTCATTAAAAGTATTATTGGAGAACGTCTGAATCGAATTAAAAGCATTTTGGGGAAATCTGAAGATATCGAAAAAAAATCATATTTTTTCGCCGCCGCTCCCCCCTTTGAGAATTTCGAAAAAATGATTTTTTTTCAAAGTCGTATTCTAGATGAACTGTGCTTCTTATATTAATTTTTGATTCAAACTGAATACAAATTCACAAAAATTTTACAAGAAATCTGCTTAATGCAAAAAATATTCGAATTTTAAATATAGAAAGTGCTTACTTTTTCGAAATATTTTTCCACTCTTGAAATCGAATACGTATCTGTTCCCGAATCTTTTTTCCTACCAGAAAAGAACTGTTTTATTACATATAATGCTGTCTAGGTACTAAGTTAAGCATTTGGTCACTGTTTCCTGATATTTTGGAGTTCAATATTTGCAACAAAATTATGTAAAAAGAGATGATGTAAGAAAAAAAAATCAACGTTTGATTTTCTCCTATTAATTAAGCGAAATGTTTGTTTAAATGAGCAAGAAGCACGATTTTGAAGCCGGAGTTTCATTAAAAGTATTATTGGAGAACGTCTGAATCGAATTACAAGCATTTTGGGGAAATCCGAAGATATCGAAAAAAAATCATATTTTTTCGCCGCCGCTCCCCCCTTTGAAAATTTCGAAAAAATGTTTTTTTTTCAAAGTCATATTTTAGATGAACTGTGCTTCTTATATTAATTTTTGATTCAAACTGAATACAAATTCACAAAAATTTTACAAGAAATCTGCTTAATGCAAAAAATATTCGAATTTTAAATATAGAAAATGCTTACTTTTTCGAAATATATTTCCACTCTTGAAATCGAATACGTATCTGTTCCCGAATCTTTTTTCCTACCAGAAAAGAACTGTTTTATTACATATATTGCTGTCTAGGTACTTAGTTAAGCATTTGGTCACTGTTTTCTGAACTTTTGGAGTTCAATATTTGAAACAAAATTATGTAAAAAGAGATGATGTAAGAAAAAAAAATCAAGGTTTGATTTTCTCCTATTAATTAAGCGAAATGTTTGTTTAAATGAGCAAGAAGCACGATTTTGAAGCCGGAGTTTCATTAAAAGTATTATTGGAGAACGTCTGAATCGAATTACAAGCGTTTTGAGGAAATCCGAAGATATCGAAAAAAAATCATATTTTTTCGCCGCCGCTCCCCCCTTTGAAAATTTCGAAAAAATGATTTTTTTTTCAAAGTCGTATTCTAGATGAACTGTGCTTCTTATATTAATTTTTGATTCAAACTGAATACAAATTCACAAAAATTTTACAAGAAAACTGCTTAATGCAAAACATATTCGAATTTTAAATATAGAAAATGCTTCATTTCGAAAAAATGATTTTTTTTTCAAAGTCGTATTCTAGATGAACTGTGCTTCTTATATTAATTTTTGATTCAAACTGAATACAAATTCACAAAAATTTTACAAGAAAACTGCTTAATGCAAAAAATATTCGAATTTTAAATATAGAAAATGCTTACTTTTTCGAAATATTTTTCCACTCTTGAAATCGAATACGTATCTGTTCCCGAATCTTTTTTCCTACCAGAAAAGAACTGTCTTATTACATATAATGCTGTCTAGGTACTTAGTTAAGCATTTGGTCACTGTTTCCTGATATTTTGGAGTTCAATATTTGCAACAAAATTATGTAAAAAGAGATGATGTAAGAAAAAAAAATCAACGTTTTATTTTCTCCTATTAATTAAGCGAAATGTTTGTTTAAATGAGCAAGAAGCACGATTTTGAAGCCGGAGTTTCATTAAAAGTTTTATTGGAGAACGTCTGAATCGAATAACAAGCATTTTGGGGAAATCCGAAGATATCGAAAAAAAAATTATATTTTTTCGCCGCCGCTCCCCCCTTTGAGAATTTCGAAAAAATTATTTTTTTTCAAAGTCGTATTCTAGATGAACTGTGCTTCTTATATTAATTTTTGATTCAAACTGAATACAAATTCACAAAAATTTTACAAGAAAACTGCTTAATGCAAAAAATATTCGAATTTTAAATATAGAAAGTGCTTACTTTTTCGAAATATTTTTCCACTCTTGAAATCGAATACGTATCTGTTCCCGAATCTTTTTTCCTACCAGAAAAGAACTGTTTTATTACATATAATGCTGTCTAGGTACTAAGTTAAGCATTTGGTCACTGTTTCCTGATATTTTGGAGTTCAATATTTGCAACAAAATTATGTAAAAAGAGATGATGTAAGAAAAAAAAATCAAGGTTTGATTTTCTCCTATTAATTAAGCGAAATGTTTGTTTAAATGAGCAAGAAGCACGATTTTGAAGCCGGAGTTTCATTAAAAGTATTATTGGAGAACGTCTGAATCGAATTACAAGCGTTTTGAGGAAATCCGAAGATATCGAAAAAAAATCATATTTTTTCGCCGCCGCTCCCCCCTTTGAAAATTTCGAAAAAATGATTTTTTTTTCAAAGTCGTATTCTAGATGAACTGTGCTTCTTATATTAATTTTTGATTCAAACTGAATACAAATTCACAAAAATTTTACAAGAAAACTGCTTAATGCAAAACATATTCGAATTTTAAATATAGAAAATGCTTCATTTCGAAAAAATGATTTTTCTTTCAAAGTCGTATTCTAGATGAACTGTGCTTCTTATATTAATTTTTGATTCAAACTGAATACAAATTCACAAAAATTTTACAAGAAAACTGCTTAATGCAAAAAATATTCGAATTTTAAATATAGAAAATGCTTACTTTTTCGAAATATTTTTCCACTCTTGAAATCGAATACGTATCTGTTCCCGAATCTTTTTTCCTACCAGAAAAGAACTGTCTTATTACATATAATGCTGTCTAGGTACTTAGTTAAGCATTTGGTCACTGTTTCCTGATATTTTGGAGTTCAATATTTGCAACAAAATTATGTAAAAAGAGATGATGTAAGAAAAAAAAATCAACGTTTTATTTTCTCCTATTAATTAAGCGAAATGTTTGTTTAAATGAGCAAGAAGCACGATTTTGAAGCCGGAGTTTCATTAAAAGTATTATTGGAGAACGTCTGAATCGAATAACAAGCATTTTGGGGAAATCCGAAGATATCGAAAAAAAAATTATATTTTTTCGCCGCCGCTCCCCCCTTTGAGAATTTCGAAAAAATGATTTTTTTTCAAAGTCGTATTCTAGATGAACTGTGCTTCTTATATTAATTTTTGATTCAAACTGAATACAAATTCACAAAAATTTTACAAGAAAACTGCTTAATGCAAAAAATATTCGAATTTTAAATATAGAAAGTGCTTACTTTTTCGAAATATTTTTCCACTCTTGAAATCGAATACGTATCTGTTCCCGAATCTTTTTTCCTACCAGAAAAGAACTGTTTTATTACATATAATGCTGTCTAGGTACTAAGTTAAGCATTTGGTCACTGTTTCCTGATATTTTGGAGTTCAATATTTGCAACAAAATTATGTAAAAAGAGATGATGTAAGAAAAAAAAATCAACGTTTGATTTTCTCCTATTAATTAAGCGAAATGTTTGTTTAAATAAGCAAGAAGCACGATTTTGAAGCCGGAGTTTCATTAAAAGTATTATTGGAGAACGTCTGAATCGAATTACAAGCATTTTGGGGAAATCCGAGAATATCGAAAAAAAATCATATTTTTTCGCCGCCGCTCCCCCCTTTGAGAATTTCGAAAAAATGATTTTTTTTCAAAGTCGTATTCTAGATGAACTGTGCTTCTTATATTAATTTTTGATTCAAACTGAATACAAATTCACAAAAATTTTACAAGAAAACTGCTTAATGCAAAAAATATTCGAATTTTAAATATAGAAAGTGCTTACTTTTTCGAAATATTTTTCCACTCTTGAAATCGAATACGTATCTGTTCCCGAATCTTTTTTCCTACCAGAAAGAACTGTTTTATTACATATAATGCTGTCTAGGTACTAAGTTAAGCATTTGGACACTGTTTTCTGAACTTTTGGAGTTCAATATTTTCAACAAAATTATGTTAAAAGAGATGATGTAAGAAAAAAAAATCAACGTTTGATTTTCTCCTATTAATTAAGCGAAATGTTTGTTTAAATGAGCAAGAAGCACGATTTTGAAGCCGGAGTTTCATTAAAAGTATTATTGGAGAACGTCTGAATCGAATTACAAGCATTTTGGGGAAATCCGAAGATATCGAAAAAAAATCATATTTTTTCGCCGCCGCTTCCCCCTTTGAGAATTTCGAAAAAATGATTTTTTTTCAAAGTCGTATTCTAGATGAACTGTGCTTCTTATATTAATTTTTGATTCAAACTGAATACAAATTCACAAAAATTTTACAAGAAAACTGCTTAATGCAAAAAATATTCGAATTTTAAATATAGAAAGTGCTTACTTTTTCGAAATATTTTTCCACTCTTGAAATCGAATACGTATCTGTTCCCGAATCTTTTTTCCTACCAGAAAGAACTGTTTTATTACATATAATGCTGTCTAGGTACTAAGTTAAGCATTTGGTCACTGTTTCCTGATATTTCGGAGTTCAAAATTTGCAACAAAATTATGTGAAAAGAGATGATGTAAGAAAAAAAAAATCAACGTTTGATTTTCTCCTATTAATTAAGCGAAATGTTTGTTTAAATGAGCAAGAAGCACGATTTTGAAGCCGGAGTTTCATTAAAAGTATTATTGGAGAACGTCTGAATCGAATTACAAGCATTTTGGGGAAATCCGAAGATATCGAAAAAAAATCATATTTTTTCGCCGCCGCTCCCCCCTTTGAAAATTTCGAAAAAATGATTTTTTTTTTCAAAGTCGTATTCTAGATGAACTGTGCTTCTTATATTAATTTTTGATTCAAACTGAATACAAATTCACAAAAATTTTACAAGAAATCTGCTTAATGCAAAAAATATTCGAATTTTAAATATAGAAAATGCTTACTTTTTCGAAATATTTTTCCACTCTTGAAATCGAATACGTATCTGTTCCCGAATCTTTTTTCCTACCAGAAAAGAACTGTTTTATTACATATATTGCTGTCTAGGTACTAAGTTAAGCATTTGGTCACTGTTTTCTGAACTTTTGGAGTTCAATATTTGCAACAAAATTATGTAAAAAGAGATGATGTAAGAAAAAAAAATCAAGGTTTGATTTTCTCCTATTAATTAAGCGAAATGTTTGTTTAAATGAGCAAGAAGCACGATTTTGAAGCCGGAGTTTCATTAAAAGTATTATTGGAGAACGTCTGAATCGAATTACAAGCGTTTTGGGGAAATCCGAAGATATCGAAAAAAAATCATATTTTTTCGCCGCCGCTCCCCCCTTTGAAAATTTCGAAAAAATGATTTTTTTTTCAAAGTCGTATTCGAGATGAACTGTGCTTCTTATATTAATTTTTGATTCAAACTGAATACAAATTCACAAAAATTTTACAAGAAAACTGCTTAATGCAAAAAATATTCGAATTTTAAATATAGAAAATGCTTCATTTCGAAAAAATGATTTTTTTTTTCAAAGTCGTATTCTAGATGAACTGTGCTTCTTATATTAATTTTTGATTCAAACTGAATACAAATTCACAAAAATTTTACAAGAAAACTGCTTAATGCAAAAAATATTCGAATTTTAAATATAGAAAATGCTTACTTTTTCGAAATATTTTTCCACTCTTGAAATCGAATACGTATCTGTTCCCGAATCTTTTTTCCTACCAGAAAAGAACTGTCTTATTACATATAATGCTGTCTAGGTACTTAGTTAAGCATTTGGTCACTGTTTCCTGATATTTTGGAGTTCAATATTTGCGACAAAATTATGTAAAAAGAGATGATGTAAGAAAAAAAAAATCAACGTTTTATTTTCTCCTATTAATTAAGCGAAATGTTTGTTTAAATGAGCAAGAAGCACGATTTTGAAGCCGGAGTTTCATTAAAAGTATTATTGGAGAACGTCTGAATCGAATAACAAGCATTTTGGGGAAATCCGAAGATATCGAAAAAAAAATTATATTTTTTCGCCGCCGCTCCCCCCTTTGAGAATTTCGAAAAAATGATTTTTTTTTCAAAGTCGTATTCTAGATGAACTGTGCTTCTTATATTAATTTTTGATTCAAACTGAATACAAATTCACAAAAATTTTACAAGAAAACTGCTTAATGCAAAAAATATTCGAATTTTAAATATAGAAAGTGTTTACTTTTTCGAAATATTTTTCCACTCTTGAAATCGAATACGTATCTGTTCCCGAATCTTTTTTCCTACCAGAAAAGAACTGTTTTATTACATATAGTGCTGTCTAGGTACTAAGTTAAGCATTTGGTCACTGTTTCCTGATATTTTGTAATTCAATATTTGCAACAAAATTATGTAAAAAGAGATGATGTAAGAAAAAAAAATCAACGTTTTATTTTCTCCTATTAATTAAGCGAAATGTTTGTTTAAATGAGCAAGAAGCACGATTTTGAAGCCGGAGTTTCATTAAAAGTATTATTGGACAACGTCTGAATCGAATAACAAGCATTTTGGGGAAATCCGAAGATATCGAAAAAAAATCATATTTTTTCGCCGCCGCTCCCCCCTTTGAGAATTTCGAAAAAATGATTTTTTTTCAAAGCCGTATTCTAGATGAACTGTGCTTCTTATATTAATTTTTGATTCAAACTGAATACAAATTCACAAAAATTTTACAAGAAAACTGCTTAATGCAAAAAATATTCGAATTTTAAATATAGAAAGTGCTTACTTTTTCGAAATATTTTTCCACTCTTGAAATCGAATACGTATCTGTTCCCGAATCTTTTTTCCTACCAGAAAGAACTGTTTTATTACATATAATGCTGTCTAGGTTCTAAGTTAAGCATTTGGACACTGTCTTCTGAACTTTTGGAGTTCAATATTTTCAACAAAATTATGTTAAAAGAGATGATGTAAGAAAAAAAAATCAACGTTTGATTTTCTCCTATTAATTAAGCGAAATGTTTGTTTAAATGAGCAAGAAGCACGATTTTGAAGCCGGAGTTTCATTAAAAGTATTATTGGAGAACGTCTGAATCGAATTACAAGCATTTTGGGGAAATCCGAAGATATCGAAAAAAAATCATATTTTTTCGCCGCCGCTCCCCCCTTTGAGAATTTCGAAAAAATGATTTTTTTTTTCAAAGTCGTATTCTAGATGAACTGTGCTTCTTATATTAATTTTTGATTCAAACTGAATACAAATTCACAAAAATTTTACAAGAAAACTGCTTAATGCAAAAAATATTCGAATTTTAAATATAGAAAGTGCTTACTTTTTCGAAATATTTTTCCACTCTTGAAATCGAATACGTATCTGTTCCCGAATCTTTTTTCCTACCAGAAAGAACTGTTTTATTACATATAATGCTGTCTAGGTACTAAGTTAAGCATTTGGTCACTGTTTCCTGATATTTCGGAGTTCAAAATTTGCAACAAAATTATGTGAAAAGAGATGATGTAAGAAAAAAAAATCAACGTTTCATTTTCTCCTATTAATTAAGCGAAATGTTTGTTTAAATGAGCAAGAAGCACGATTTTGAAGCCGGAGTTTCATTAAAAGTATTATTGGAGAACGTCTGAATCGAATTACAAGCATTTTGGGGAAATCCGAAGATATCGAAAAAAAATCATATTTTTTCGCCGCCGCTCCCCCCTTTGAAAATTTCGAAAAAATGATTTTTTTTTTTTCAAAGTCGTATTCTAGATGAACTGTGCTTCTTATATTAATTTTTGATTCAAACTGAATACAAATTCACAAAAATTTTACAAGAAAACTGCTTAATGCAAAAAATATTCGAATTTTAAATATAGAAAATGCTTACTTTTTCGAAATATTTTTCCACTCTTGAAATCGAATACGTATCTGTTCCCGAATCTTTTTTCCTACCAGAAAAGAACTGTCTTATTACATATAATGCTGTCTAGGTACTAAGTTAAGCATTTGGACACTGTTTTCTGATATTTTGGAGTTCAATATTTGCAACAAAATTATGTAAAAAGAGATGATGTAAGAAAAAAAAAATCAAGGTTTGATTTTCTCCTATTAATTAAGCGAAATGTTTGTTTAAATGAGCAAGAAGCACGATTTTGAAGCCGGAGTTTCATTAAAAGTATTATTGGAGAACGTCTGAATCGAATTACAAGCATTTTGGGGAAATCCAAAATTGCAACAAAATTATGTTAAAAGAGATGATGTAAGAAAAAAAAATCAACGTTTGATTTTCTCCTATTAATTAAGCGAAATGTTTGTTTAAATGAGCAAGAAGCACGATTTTGAAGCCGGAGTTTCATTAAAAGTATTATTGGAGAACGTCTGAATCGAATTACAAGCATTTTAGGGAAATCCGAAGATATCGAAAAAAATCACATTTTTTCGCCGCCGCTCCCCCCTTTGAAAATTTCGAAAAAATGATTTTTTTTCAAAGTCGTATTCTAGATGAACTGTGCTTATAATATTAATTTTTGATTCAAACTGAATACAAATTCACAAAAATTTTACAAGAAATCTGCTTAATGCAAAAAATATTCGAATTTTAAATATAGAAAGTCCTTACTTTTTCGAAATATTTTTCCACTCTTGAAATCGAATACGTATCTGTTCCCGAATCTTTTTTCCTACCAGAAAAGAACTGTTTTATTACATATAATGCTGTCTAGGTACTAAGTTAAGCATTTGGACACTGTTTTCTGAACTCTTGGAGTTCAATATTTGCAACAAAATTATGTAAAAAGAGATGATGTAAGAAAAAAAAATCAACGTTTGATTTTCTCCTATTAATTAAGCGAATACAAATTCACAAAAATTTTACAAGAAAACTATAAATATTCGAATTTTAAATATAGAAAATGCTTACTTTTTCGAAATATTTTTCCACTCTTGAAATCGAATACGTATCTGTTCCCGAATCTTTTTTCCTACCAGAAAAGAACTCTTTTATTACATATAATGCTGTCTAGGTACTAAGTTAAGCATTTGGTCACTGTTTCCTGATATTTTGGAGTTCAATATTTGCAACAAAATTATGTAAAAAGAGATGATGTAAGAAAAAAAAATCAACGCTTGATTTTCTCCTATTAATTAAGCGAAATGTTTGTTTAATTGAGCAAGAAGCACGATTTTGAAGCCGGAGTTTCATTAAAAGTATTATTGGAGAACGTCTGAATCGAATTACAAGCATTTTGGGGAAATCCGAAGATATCGAAAAAAAATCATATTTTTTCGCCGCCGCTCCCCCCTTTGAGAATTTCGAAAAAATGATTTTTTTTCAAAGTCATATTTTAGATGAACTGTGCTTCTTATATTAATTTTTGATTCAAACTGAATACAAATTCACAAAAATTTTACAAGAAATCTGCTTAATGCATAAAATATTCGAATTTTAAATATAGAAAATGCTTACTTTTTCGAAATATTTTTCCACTCTTGAAATCGAATACGTATCTGTTCCCGAATCTTTTTTCCTACCAGAAAAGAACTGTTTTATTACATATAATGCTGTCTAGGTACTAAGTTAAGCATTTGGTCACTGTTTCCTGATATTTTGGAGTTCAATATTTGCAACAAAATTATGTAAAAAGAGATGATGTAAGAAAAAAAAATCAACGTTTGATTTTCTCCTATTAATTAAGCGAAATGTTTGTCTAAATGAGCAAGAAGCACGATTTTGAAGCCGGAGTTTCGTTAAAAGTATTATTGGAGAACGTCTGAATCGAATTACAAGCATTTTGGGGAAATCCGAAGATATCGAAAAAAAAATCATATTTTTTCGCCGCCGCTTCCCCCTTTGAAAATTTCGAAAAAATGATTTTTTTTCAAAGTCATATTTTAGATGAACTGTGCTTATAATATTAATTTTTGATTCAAACTGAATACAAATTCACAAAAATTTTACAAGAAATCTGCTTAATGCAAAAAATATTCGAATTTTAAATATAGAAAGTGCTTACTTTTTCGAAATATTTTTCCACTCTTGAAATCGAATACGTATCTGTTCCCGAATCTTTTTTCCTACCAGAAAAGAACTGTTTTATTACATATAATGCTGTCTAGGTACTAAGTTAAGCATTTGGTCACTGTTTCCTGATATTTTGGAGTTCAATATTTGCAACAAAATTATGTAAAAAGAGACGATGTAAGAAAAAAAAATCAACGTTTGATTTTCTCCTATTAATTATGCGAAATGTTTGTTTAAATGAGCAAGAAGCACGATTTTGAAGCCGGAGTTTCATTAAAAGTATTATTGGAGAACGTCTGCATCGAATTACAAGCATTTTGGGGAAATCCGAAGATATCGAAAAAAAATCATATTTTTTCGCCGCCGCTCCCCCCTTTGAAAATTTCGAAAAAATGATTTTTTTTCAAAGTCATATTTTAGATGAACTCTGCTTCTTATATTAATTTTTGATTCAAACTGAATACAAATTCACAAAAATTTTACAAGAAATCTGCTTAATGCAAAAAATATTCGAATTTTAAATATATAAAATGCTTACTTTTTCGAAATATTTTTCCACTCTTGAAATCGAATACGTATATGTTCCCGAATCTTTTTTCCTACCAGAAAAGAACTGTTTTATTACATATAATGCTGTCTAGGTACTAAGTTAAGCATTTGGTCACTGTTTCCTGATATTTTGGAGTTCAATATTTGCAACAAAATTATGTAAAAAGAGATAATGTAAGAAAAAAAAATCAACGTTTGATTTTCTCCTATTAATTAAGCGAAATGTTTGTTTAAATGAGCAAGAAGCACGATTTTGAAGCCGGAGTTTCATTAAAAGTATTATTGGAGAACGTCTGAATCGAATTACAAGCATTTTGGGGAAATCCGAAGATATCGAAAAAAAATCATATTTTTTCGCCGTCGCTCCCCCCTTTGAAAATTTCGAAAAAATGATTTTTTTTCAAAGTCATATTTTAGATGAACTGTGCTTATAATATTAATTTTTGATTCAAACTGAATACAAATTCACAAAAATTTTACAAGAATTCTGCTTAATGCAAAAAATATTCGAGTTTTAAATATAGAAAGTGCTTACTTTTTCGAAATATTTTTCCACTCTTGAAATCGAATACGTATCTGTTCCCGAATCTTTTTTCCTACCAGAAAAGAACTGTTTTATTACATATAATGCTGTCTAGGTACTAAGTTAAGCATTTGGTCACTGTTTCCTGATATTTTGGAGTTCAATATTTGCAACAAAATTATGTAAAAAGAGATGATGTAAGAAAAAAAAATCAACGTTTGATTTTCTCCTATTAATTAAGCGAAATGTTTGTTTAAATGAGCAAGAAGCACGATTTTGAAGCCGGAGTTTCATTAAAAGTATTATTGGAGAACGTCTGAATCGAATTACAAGCATTTTGGGGAAATCCGAAGATATCGAAAAAAAATCATATTTTTTCGCCGCCGCTCCCCCCTTTGAAAATTTCGAAAAAATGATTTTTTTTTCAAAGTCATATTTTAGATGAACTGTGCTTATAATATTAATTTTTGATTCAAACTGAATACAAATTCACAAAAATTTTACAAGAAATCTGCTTAATGCAAAAAATATTCGAATTTTAAATATAGAAAGTGCTTACTTTTTCGAAATATTTTTCCACTCTTGAAATCGAATACGTATCTGTTCCCGAATCTTTTTTCCTACCAGAAAAGAACTGTTTTATTACATATAATGCTGTCTAGGTACTAAGTTAAGCATTTGGTCACTGTTTCCTGATATTTTGGAGTTCAATATTTGCAACAAAATTATGTAAAAAGAGATGATGTAAGAAAAAAAAATCAACGTTTGATTTTCTCCTATTAATTAAGCGAAATGTTTGTTTAAATGAGCAAGAAGCACGATTTTGAAGCCGGAGTTTCATTAAAAGTATTATTGGAGAACGTCTGAATCGAATTACAAGCATTTTGGGGAAATCCGAAGTTATCGAAAAAAAATCATATTTTTTCGCCGCCGCTCCCCCCTTTGAGAATTTCAAAAAAATGATTTTTTTTCAAAGTCATATTTTAGATGAACTGTGCTTCTTATATTAATTTTTGATTCAAACTGAATACAAATTCACAAAAATTTTACAAGAAATCTGCTTAATGCAAAAAATATTCGAATTTTAAATATAGAAAGTGCTTACTTTTTCGAAATATTTTTCCACTCTTGAAATCGAATACGTATCTGTCCCCGAATCTTTTTTCCTACCAGAAAAGAACTGTTTTATTACATATAATGCTGTCTAGGTACTAAGTTAAGCATTTGGACACTGTTTTCTGAACTTTTGGAGTTCAATATTTGCAACAAAATTATGTAAAAAGAGATGATGAAAGAAAAAAAAATCAACGTTTGATTTTCTCCTATTAATTAAGCGAAATGTTTGTTTAAATGAGCAAGAAGCACGATTTTGAAGCCGGAGTTTCATTAAAAGTATTATTGGAGAACGTCTGAATCGAATTCCAAGCATTTTGGGGAAATCCGAAGATATCGAAAAAAAATCATATTTTTTCGCCGCCGCTCCTCCCTTTGAGAATTTCGAAAAAATGATTTTTTTTCAAAGTCGTATTCTAGATGAACTGTGCTTCTTATATTAATTTTTGATTCAAACTGAATACAAATTCACAAAAATTTTAAAAGAAAACTGCTTAATGCAAAAAATATTCGAATTTTAAATATAGAAAATGCTTACTTTTTCGAAATATTTTTCCACTCTTGAAATCGAATACGTATCTGTTCCCGAATCTTTTTTCCTACCAGAAAAGAACTGTTTTATTACATATAATGATGTCTAGGTACTAAGTTAAGCATTTGGACACTGTTTTCTGAACTTTTGGAGTTCAATATTTTCAACAAAATTATGTTAAAAGAGATGATGTAAGAAAAAAAAATCAACGTTTTATTTTCTCCTATTAATTAAGCGAAATGTTTGTTTAAATGAGCAAGAAGCACGATTTTGAAGCCGGAGTTTCATTAAAAGTTTTGTTGGAGAACGTCTGAATCGAATAACAAGCATTTTGGTAAAATCCGAAGATATCGAAAAAAAATCATATATTTTCGCCGCCGCTCCCCCCTTTGAGAATTTCGAAAAAATGATTTTTTTTCAAAGTCGTATTCTAGATGAACTGTGCTTCTTATATTAATTTTTGATTCAAACTGAATACAAATTCACAAAAATTTTACAAGAAAACTGCTTAATGCAAAAAATATTCGAATTTTAAATATAAAAAATGCTTACTTTTTCGAAATATTTTTCCACTCTTGAAATCGAATACGTATCTGTTCCCGAATCTTTTTTCCTACCAGAAAAGAACTGTTTTATTACATATAATGCTGTCTAGGTACTAAGTTAAGCATTTGGTCACTGTTTCCTGATATTTTGGAGTTCAATATTTTCAACAAAATTATGTTAAAAGAAATGATGTAAGAAAAAAAAATCAAGGTTTGATTTTCTCCTATTAGTTAAGCGAAATGTTTGTTTAAATGAGTAAGAAGCACGATTTTTAAGCCGGAGTTTCATTTAAAGTATTATTGGAGAACGTTTGAATCGAATTACAAGCATTTTGGGGAAATCCGAAGATATCGAAAAAAAAATCATATTTTTTCGCCGCCGCTTCTCCCTTTGAGAATTTCGAAAAAATGATTTTTTTTCAAAGTCGTATTCTAGATGAACTGTGCTTCTTATATTAATTTTTGATTCAAACTGAATACAAATTCACAAAAATTTTACAAGAAATCTGCTTAATGCAAAAAATATTCGAATTTTAAATATAGAAAGTGCTTACTTTTTCGAAATATTTTTCCACTCTTGAAATCGAATACGTATCTGTTCCCGAATCTTTTTTCCTACCAGAAAAGAACTGTTTTATTACATATAATGCTGTCTAGGTACTAAGTTAAGCATTTGGACACTGTTTTCTGAACTTTTGGAGTTCAATATTTTCAACAAAATTATGTTAAAAGAGATGATGTAAGAAAAAAAAATCAACGTTTGATTTTCTCCTATTAATTAAGCGAAATGTTTGTTTAAATGAGCAAGAAGCACGATTTTGAAGCCGGAGTTTCATTAAAAGTATTATTGGAGAACGTCTGAATCGAATTAAAAGCATTTTGGGGAAATCTGAAGATATCGAAAAAAAATCATATTTTTTCGCCGCCGCTCCCCCCTTTGAGAATTTCGAAAAAATGATTTTTTTTCAAAGTCGTATTCTAGATGAACTGTGCTTCTTATATTAATTTTTGATTCAAACTGAATACAAATTCACAAAAATTTTACAAGAAATCTGCTTAATGCAAAAAATATTCGAATTTTAAATATAGAAAGTGCTTACTTTTTCGAAATATTTTTCCACTCTTGAAATCGAATACGTATCTGTTCCCGAATCTTTTTTCCTACCAGAAAAGAACTGTTTTATTACATATAATGCTGTCTAGGTACTAAGTTAAGCATTTGGTCACTGTTTCCTGATATTTTGGAGTTCAATATTTGCAACAAAATTATGTAAAAAGAGATGATGTAAGAAAAAAAAATCAACGTTTGATTTTCTCCTATTAATTAAGCGAAATGTTTGTTTAAATGAGCAAGAAGCACGATTTTGAAGCCGGAGTTTCATTAAAAGTATTATTGGAGAACGTCTGAATCGAATTACAAGCATTTTGGGGAAATCCGAAGATATCGAAAAAAAATCATATTTTTTCGCCGCCGCTCCCCCCTTTGAAAATTTCGAAAAAATGTTTTTTTTTCAAAGTCATATTTTAGATGAACTGTGCTTCTTATATTAATTTTTGATTCAAACTGAATACAAATTCACAAAAATTTTACAAGAAATCTGCTTAATGCAAAAAATATTCGAATTTTAAATATAGAAAATGCTTACTTTTTCGAAATATATTTCCACTCTTGAAATCGAATACGTATCTGTTCCCGAATCTTTTTTCCTACCAGAAAAGAACTGTTTTATTACATATATTGCTGTCTAGGTACTTAGTTAAGCATTTGGTCACTGTTTTCTGAACTTTTGGAGTTCAATATTTGAAACAAAATTATGTAAAAAGAGATGATGTAAGAAAAAAAAATCAAGGTTTGATTTTCTCCTATTAATTAAGCGAAATGTTTGTTTAAATGAGCAAGAAGCACGATTTTGAAGCCGGAGTTTCATTAAAAGTATTATTGGAGAACGTCTGAATCGAATTACAAGCGTTTTGAGGAAATCCGAAGATATCGAAAAAAAATCATATTTTTTCGCCGCCGCTCCCCCCTTTGAAAATTTCGAAAAAATGATTTTTTTTTCAAAGTCGTATTCTAGATGAACTGTGCTTCTTATATTAATTTTTGATTCAAACTGAATACAAATTCACAAAAATTTTACAAGAAAACTGCTTAATGCAAAACATATTCGAATTTTAAATATAGAAAATGCTTCATTTCGAAAAAATGATTTTTTTTTCAAAGTCGTATTCTAGATGAACTGTGCTTCTTATATTAATTTTTGATTCAAACTGAATACAAATTCACAAAAATTTTACAAGAAAACTGCTTAATGCAAAAAATATTCGAATTTTAAATATAGAAAATGCTTACTTTTTCGAAATATTTTTCCACTCTTGAAATCGAATACGTATCTGTTCCCGAATCTTTTTTCCTACCAGAAAAGAACTGTCTTATTACATATAATGCTGTCTAGGTACTTAGTTAAGCATTTGGTCACTGTTTCCTGATATTTTGGAGTTCAATATTTGCAACAAAATTATGTAAAAAGAGATGATGTAAGAAAAAAAAATCAACGTTTTATTTTCTCCTATTAATTAAGCGAAATGTTTGTTTAAATGAGCAAGAAGCACGATTTTGAAGCCGGAGTTTCATTAAAAGTTTTATTGGAGAACGTCTGAATCGAATAACAAGCATTTTGGGGAAATCCGAAGATATCGAAAAAAAAATTATATTTTTTCGCCGCCGCTCCCCCCTTTGAGAATTTCGAAAAAATGATTTTTTTTCAAAGTCGTATTCTAGATGAACTGTGCTTCTTATATTAATTTTTGATTCAAACTGAATACAAATTCACAAAAATTTTACAAGAAAACTGCTTAATGCAAAAAATATTCGAATTTTAAATATAGAAAGTGCTTACTTTTTCGAAATATTTTTCCACTCTTGAAATCGAATACGTATCTGTTCCCGAATCTTTTTTCCTACCAGAAAAGAACTGTTTTATTACATATAATGCTGTCTAGGTACTAAGTTAAGCATTTGGTCACTGTTTCCTGATATTTTGGAGTTCAATATTTGCAACAAAATTATGTAAAAAGAGATGATGTAAGAAAAAAAAATCAAGGTTTGATTTTCTCCTATTAATTAAGCGAAATGTTTGTTTAAATGAGCAAGAAGCACGATTTTGAAGCCGGAGTTTCATTAAAAGTATTATTGGAGAACGTCTGAATCGAATTACAAGCGTTTTGAGGAAATCCGAAGATATCGAAAAAAAATCATATTTTTTCGCCGCCGCTCCCCCCTTTGAAAATTTCGAAAAAATGATTTTTTTTTCAAAGTCGTATTCTAGATGAACTGTGCTTCTTATATTAATTTTTGATTCAAACTGAATACAAATTCACAAAAATTTTACAAGAAAACTGCTTAATGCAAAACATATTCGAATTTTAAATATAGAAAATGCTTCATTTCGAAAAAATGATTTTTCTTTCAAAGTCGTATTCTAGATGAACTGTGCTTCTTATATTAATTTTTGATTCAAACTGAATACAAATTCACAAAAATTTTACAAGAAAACTGCTTAATGCAAAAAATATTCGAATTTTAAATATAGAAAATGCTTACTTTTTCGAAATATTTTTCCACTCTTGAAATCGAATACGTATCTGTTCCCGAATCTTTTTTCCTACCAGAAAAGAACTGTCTTATTACATATAATGCTGTCTAGGTACTTAGTTAAGCATTTGGTCACTGTTTCCTGATATTTTGGAGTTCAATATTTGCAACAAAATTATGTAAAAAGAGATGATGTAAGAAAAAAAAATCAACGTTTTATTTTCTCCTATTAATTAAGCGAAATGTTTGTTTAAATGAGCAAGAAGCACGATTTTGAAGCCGGAGTTTCATTAAAAGTATTATTGGAGAACGTCTGAATCGAATAACAAGCATTTTGGGGAAATCCGAAGATATCGAAAAAAAAATTATATTTTTTCGCCGCCGCTCCCCCCTTTGAGAATTTCGAAAAAATGATTTTTTTTCAAAGTCGTATTCTAGATGAACTGTGCTTCTTATATTAATTTTTGATTCAAACTGAATACAAATTCACAAAAATTTTACAAGAAAACTGCTTAATGCAAAAAATATTCGAATTTTAAATATAGAGAAAGTGCTTACTTTTTCGAAATATTTTTCCACTCTTGAAATCGAATACGTATCTGTTCCCGAATCTTTTTTCCTACCAGAAAAGAACTGTTTTATTACATATAATGCTGTCTAGGTACTAAGTTAAGCATTTGGTCACTGTTTCCTGATATTTTGGAGTTCAATATTTGCAACAAAATTATGTAAAAAGAGATGATGTAAGAAAAAAAAATCAACGTTTGATTTTCTCCTATTAATTAAGCGAAATGTTTGTTTAAATAAAGCAAGAAGCACGATTTTGAAGCCGGAGTTTCATTAAAAGTATTATTGGAGAACGTCTGAATCGAATTACAAGCATTTTGGGAAATCCGAGAATATCGAAAAAAAATCATATTTTTTCGCCGCCGCTCCCCCCTTTGAGAATTTCGAAAAAATGATTTTTTTTCAAAGTCGTATTCTAGATGAACTGTGCTTCTTATATTAATTTTTGATTCAAACTGAATACAAATTCACAAAATTTTACAAGAAAACTGCTTAATGCAAAAAAATATTCGAATTTTAAATATAGAAAGTGCTTACTTTTTCGAAATATTTTTCCACTCTTGAAATCGAATACGTATCTGTTCCCGAATCTTTTTTCCTACCAGAAAGAACTGTTTTATTACATATAATGCTGTCTAGGTACTAAGTTAAGCATTTGGACACTGTTTTCTGAACTTTTGGAGTTCAATATTTTCAACAAAATTATGTTAAAAGAGATGATGTAAGAAAAAAAAATCAACGTTTGATTTTCTCCTATTAATTAAGCGAAATGTTTGTTAAATGAGCAAGAAGCACGATTTTGAAGCCGGAGTTTCATTAAAAGTATTATTGGAGAACGTCTGAATCGAATTACAAGCATTTTGGGAAATCCGAAGAGTATCGAAAAAAAATCATATTTTTTCGCCGCCGCTTCCCCCTTTGAGAATTTCGAAAAAATGATTTTTTTTTCAAAGTCGTATTCTAGATGAACTGTGCTTCTTATATTAATTTTGATTCAAACTGAATACAAATTCACAAAAATTTTACAAGAAAACTGCTTAATGCAAAAAATATTCGAATTTAAATATAGAAAGTGCTTACTTTTTCGAAATATTTTTCCCACTCTTGAAATCGAATACGTATCTGTTCCCGAATCTTTTTCCTACCAGAAAGAACTGTTTTATTACATATAATGCTGTCTAGGTACTAAGTTAAGCATTTGGTCACTGTTTCCTGATATTTCGGAGTTCAAAATTTGCAACAAAATTATGTGAAAAGAGATGATGTAAGAAAAAAAAAATCAACGTTTGATTTTCTCCTATTAATTAAGCGAAATGTTTGTTTAAATGAGCAAGAAGCACGATTTTGAAGCCGGAGTTTCATTAAAAGTATTATTGGAGAACGTCTGAATCGAATTACAAGCATTTTGGGGAAATCCGAAGATATCGAAAAAAAATCATATTTTTTCGCCGCCGCTCCCCCTTTGAAAATTTCGAAAAAATGATTTTTTTTTTCAAAGTCGTATTCTAGATGAACTTGTGCTTCTTATATTAATTTTTGATTCAAACTGAATACAAATTCACAAAAATTTTACAAGAAATCTGCTTAATGCAAAAAATATTCGAATTTTAAATATAGAAAATGCTTACTTTTTCGAAATATTTTTCCACTCTTGAAATCGAATACGTATCTGTTCCCGAATCTTTTTTCCTACCAGAAAAGAACTGTTTTATTACATATATTGCTGTCTAGGTACTAAGTTAAGCATTTGGTCACTGTTTTCTGAACTTTTGGAGTTCAATATTTGCAACAAAATTATGTAAAAAGAGATGATGTAAGAAAAAAAAATCAAGGTTTGATTTTCTCCTATTAATTAAGCGAAATGTTTGTTTAAATGAGCAAGAAGCACGATTTTGAAGCCGGAGTTTCATTAAAAGTATTATTGGAGAACGTCTGAATCGAATTACAAGCGTTTTGGGGAAATCCGAAGATATCGAAAAAAAATCATATTTTTTCGCCGCCGCTCCCCCCTTTGAAAATTTCGAAAAATGATTTTTTTTTTCAAAGTCGTATTCGAGATGAACTGTGCTTCTTATATTAATTTTTGATTCAAACTGAATACAAATTCACAAAAATTTTACAAGAAAACTGCTTAATGCAAAAAATATTCGAATTTTAAATATAGAAAATGCTTCATTTCGAAAAAATGATTTTTTTTTTCAAAGTCGTATTCTAGATGAACTGTGCTTCTTATATTAATTTTTGATTCAAACTGAATACAAATTCACAAAAATTTTACAAGAAAACTGCTTAATGCAAAAAATATTCGAATTTTAAATATAGAAAATGCTTACTTTTTCGAAATATTTTTCCACTCTTGAAATCGAATACGTATCTGTTCCCGAATCTTTTTTCCTACCAGAAAAGAACTGTCTTATTACATATATTGCTGTCTAGGTACTTAGTTAAGCATTTGGTCACTGTTTCCTGATATTTTGGAGTTCAATATTTGCGACAAAATTATGTAAAAAGAGATGATGTAAGAAAAAAAAAATCAACGTTTTATTTTCTCCTATTAATTAAGCGAAATGTTTGTTTAAAATGAGGCAAGAAGCACGATTTTGAAGCCGGAGTTTCATTAAAAGTATTATTTGGAGAACGTCTGAATCGAATAACAAGCCATTTTGGGGAAATCCGAAGATATCGAAAAAAAATTATATTTTTTCGCCGCCGCTCCCCCCTTTGAGAATTTCGAAAAATGATTTTTTTTTCAAAGTCGTATTCTAGATGAACTGTGCTTCTATATTAATTTTTGATTCAAACTGAATACAATTCACAAAAATTTTACAAGAAAACTGCTTAATGCAAAAAAATATTCGAATTTTAAATATAGAAAGTGCATACTTTTCGAAATATTTTTCCACTCTTGAAATCGAATACGTATCTGTTCCCGAATCTTTTTTCCTACCAGAAAAGAACTGTTTTATTACATATAGTGCTGTCTAGGTACTAAGTTAAGCATTTGGTCACTGTTTCCTGATTTTTGTAATTCAATATTTGCAACAAAAATTATGTAAAAAGAGATGATGTAAGAAAAAAAAATCAACGTTTTATTTTCTCCTATTAATTAAGCGAAATGTTTGTTTAAATGAGCAAGAAGCACGATTTTGAAGCCGGAGTTTCATTAAAAGTATTATTGGACAACGTCCTGAATCGAATAACAAGCATTTTGGGAAATCCGAAGATATCGAAAAAAAATCATATTTTTTTCGCCGCCGCTCCCCCCTTTGAGAATTTCGAAAAATGATTTTTTTTCAAAGCCGTATTCTAGATGAACTGTGCTTCTTATATTAATTTTTGATTCAAACTGAATACAAATTCACAAAAATTTTACAAGAAAACTGCTTAATGCAAAAAATATTCGAATTTTAAATATAGAAAGTGCTTACTTTTTCGAAATATTTTTCCACTCTTGAAATCGAATACGTATCTGTTCCCGAATCTTTTTTCCTACCAGAAAGAACTGTTTTATTACATATAATGCTGTCTAGGTTCTAAGTTAAGCATTTGGACACTGTCTTCTGAACTTTTGGAGTTCAATATTTTCAACAAAAATTATGTTAAAAGAGATGATGTAAGAAAAAAAAATCAACGTTTGATTTTCTCCTATTAATTAAGCGAAATGTTTGTTTAAATGAGCATGAAGCACGATTTTGAAGCCGGAGTTTCATTAAAAGTATTATTGGAGAACGTCTGAATCGAATTAACAAGCATTTTGGGGAAATCCGAAGATATCGAAAAAAAATCATATTTTTTCGCCGCCGTCTCCCCCCTTTGAGAATTTCGAAAAATGATTTTTTTTTTCAAAGTCGTATTCTAGATGAACTGTGCTTCTTATATTAATTTTTGATTCAAACTGAATACAAATTCACAAAAATTTTACAAGAAAACTGCTTAATGCAAAAAATATTCGAATTTTAAATATAGAAAGTGCTTACTTTTTCGAAATATTTTTCCACTCTTGAAATCGAATACGTATCTGTTCCCGAATCTTTTTTTTCCTACCAGAAAGAACTGTTTTATTACATATAATGCTGTCTAGGTACTAAGTTAAGCATTTGGTCACTGTTTCCTGATATTTCGGAGTTCAAAATTTGCAACAAAATTATGTGAAAAGAGATGATGTAAGAAAAAAAAATCAACGTTTCATTTTTCTCCTATTAATTAAGCGAAATGTTTGTTTAAATGAGCAAGAAGCACGATTTTGAAGCCGGAGTTTCATTTAAAAGTATTATTGGAGAACGTCTGAATCGAATTACAAGCATTTTGGGGAAATCCGAAGATATCGAAAAAAAATCATATTTTTTCGCCGCCGCTCCCCCCTTTGAAAATTTCGAAAAAATGATTTTTTTTTTTTCAAAGTCGTATTCTAGATGAACTGTGCTTCTTATATTAATTTTTGATTCAAACTGAATACAAATTCACAAAAATTTACAAGAAAAACTGCTTAATGCAAAAAATATTCGAATTTTAAATATAGAAAATGCTTACTTTTTCGAAATATTTTTCCACTCTTGAAATCGAATACGTATCTGTTCCCGAATCTTTTTTCCTACCAGAAAAGAACTGTCTTATTACATATAATGCTGTCTAGGTACTAAGTTAAGCATTTGGACACTGTTTTCTGATATTTTGGAGTTCAATATTTGCAACAAAATTATGTAAAAAAGAGATGATGTAAGAAAAAAAAAATCAAGGTTTGATTTTCTCCTATTAATTAAGCGAAATGTTTGTTTAAATGAGCAAGAAGCACGATTTTGAAGCCGGAGTTTCATTAAAAGTATTATTGGAGAACGTCTGAATCGAATTACAAGCATTTTGGGGAAATCCGAAGATATCGAAAAAAAATCATATTTTTTCGCCGCCGCTCCCCCCTTTGAAAATTTCGAAAAAATGGTTTTTTTTTTCAAAGTCATATTTTAGATGAACTGTGCTTCTTGTATTAATTTTTGATTCAAACTGAATACAAATTCACAAAAATTTTACAAGAATTCTGCTTAATGCTAAAATATTCGAATTTTTAAATATAGAAAGTGCTTACTTTTTCGAAATATTTTTCCACTACTGAAATCGAATACGTATCTGTTCCCGAATCTTTTTTTTCCTACCAGAAAAGAACTGTTATATTACATATAATGCTGTCTAGGTACTAAGTTAAGCATTTGGTCACTGTTTCCTGATATTTTGGAGTTCAATATTTGCAACAAAATTATGTAAAAAGAGATGATGTAAGAAAAAAAAATCAACGTTTTATTTTCTCCTATTAATTAAGCGAAATGTTTGTTTAAATGAGCAAGAAGCACGATTTTGAAGCCGGGAGTTTCATTAAAAGTATTATTGGAGAACGTCTGAATCGAATAACAAGCATTTTGGGAAATCCGAAGATATCGAAAAAAATCATATTTTTTCGCCGCCGCTCCCCGCCTTTGAGAATTTCGAAAAAATGATTTTTTTTCAAAGTCGTATTCTAGATGAACTGAGCTTCTTATATTAATTTTGATTCAAACTGAAAACAAATTCACAAAAATTTTACAAGAAAACTGCTTAATGCAAAAAATATTCGAATTTTAAATATAGAGAGTGCTTACTGTTTCGAAATTTTTCACTCTTGAAATCGAATACGTATCTGTTCCCGAATCTTTTTTTCCTACCAGAAAAGAACTGTTTTATTACATATAATGCTGTCTAGGTACTAAGTTAAGCATTTGGTCACTGTTTCCTGATATTTTGGAGTTCAATATTTGCAACAAAATTATGTAAAAAGAGATGATGTAAGAAAAAAAAATCAACGTTTGATTTTCTCCTATTAATTAAGCGAAATGTTTGTTTAAATGAGCAAGAAGCACGATTTTGAAGCCGGAGTTTCATTAAAAGTATTATTGGAGAACGTCTGAATCGAATTACAAGCATTTTGGGGAAATCCGAAGATATCGAAAAAAAATCATATTTTTTCGCCGCCGCTCCCCCTTTGAGAATTTCGAAAAAAATGATTTTTTTTCAAAGTCGTATTCTAGATGAACTGTGCTTCTTATATTAATTTTTGATTCAAACTGAATACAAATTCACAATAATTTTACAAGAAAACTGCTTAATGCAAAAAATATTCGAATTTTAAATATAGAAATGCTTACTTTTTCGAAATATTTTTCCACTCTTGAATCGAATACGTATCTGTTCCCGAATCTTTTTTCCTACCAGAAAAGAACTGTTTTATTACATATAATGCTTTCTAGGTATTAAGTTAAGCATTTGGACACTGTTTTCTGAACTTTTGGAGTTCAATATTTTCAACAAAATTATGTTAAAATAGATGATGTAAGAAAAAAAAATCAAGGTTTGATTTTCTCCTATTAATTAAGCGAAATGTTTGTTTAAATGAGCAAGAAGCACGATTTTGAAGCCGGAGTTTCATTAAAAGTATTATTGGGAGAACGTCTGAATCGAATTACAAGCATTTTGGGGAAATCCGAAGATATCGAAAAAAAATCATAATTTTCGCCGCGCTCCCCCCTTTGAAAATTTCGAAAAAATGATTTTTTTTTCAAAGTCGTATTTAGATGAACTGTGCTTCTTATATTAATTTTTGATTCAAACTGAATACAAATTCACAAAAATTTTACAAGAAAACTGCTTAATGCAAAAAATATTCGAATTTTAAATATAGAAAATGCTTACTTTTTCGAATATTTTTCCACTCTTGAAATCGAATACGTATCTGTTCCCGAATCTTTTTTCCTACCAGAAAATAACTGTTTTATTACATATAATGCTGTCTAGGTACTAAGTTAAGCATTTGATCACTGTTTCCTGATATTTTGGAGTTCAATATTTGCAACAAAATTATGTAAAAAGAGATGATGTAAGAAAAAAAAATCAACGTTTGATTTTCTCCTATTAATTAAGCGAAATGTTTGTTTAAATGAGCAAGAAGCACGATTTTAAAGCCGGAGTTTCATTAAAAGTATTATTGGAGAACGTCTGAATCGAATTACAAGCATTTTGGGGAAATCCGAAGATATCGAAAAAAAATCATATTTTTTCGCCGCCGCTCCCCCTTTGAAAATTTCGAAAAAATGATTTTTTTTCAAAGTCATATTTTAGATGAACTTTGCTTATAATATTAATTTTTGATTCAAACTGAAATACAAATTCACAAAAATTTTACAAGAAAACTGCTTAATGCAAAAAATATTCGAATCTTAAATATAGAAAGTGCTTACTTTCCGAAATATTTTTCCACTCTTGAAATCGAATACGTATCTGTTCCCGAATCTTTTTTCCTACCAGAAAAGAACTGTTTTATTACATATAATGCTGTCTAGGTACTAAGTTAAGCATTTGGACACTGTTTTCTGAACTTTTGGAGTTCAATATTTTCAACAAAATTATGTTAAAAGAGATGATGTAAGAAAAAAAAATCAAGGTATGATTTTCTCCTATTAATTAAGCGAAATGTTTGTTTAAATGAGCAAGAAGCACGATTTTGAAGCCGGAGTTTCATTAAAAGTATTATTGGAGAACGTCTGAATCGAATTACAAGCATTTTGGGGAAATCCGAAGATATCGAAAAAAAATCATATTTTTTCGCCGCGCTCCCCCCCTTGAGAATTTCGAAAAATGTTTTTTTTTTCAAAGTCGCATTCTAGATGAACTGTGCTTCTTATATTAATTTTTGATTCAAACTGAATACAAATTCACAAAAATTTTACAAGAAATCTGCTTAATGCAAAAAATATTCGATTTTTAATTTTTTCGAAATATTTTTCCACTCTTGAAAT
>CAUVXE010000328.1:0-21475 GCA_963555765.1 Orthonevra nobilis
ATTTTTCTCGATATTTCATTTAAAAAAATGTCTTTTTAATCAATTTCACTGAATTTGTGCTCAGATTGAAGCCACTGTAAGAATAGATAGCTCATTTTAAATAAAACTCGAGATCAAGAAAAAAGTGCATTTTATTATCATGGGCTATAGTCCACAAAAAATGTTGAAAAAAGGCGATTTTTGCCTCTTCCTATTTTTCTCGATATTTCATTGAAAAAAAGGTCTTTTTAATCAATTTCACCGAATTTGTGCTCAGATTGAAGCCACTGTAAGGAAAGATAGCTCATTTTAAATAAAACTCGAGATCAAGAAAAAAGTGGATTTAATTATCATGGGCTATAGTCCACAAAAAATGTTGAAAAAAGGCGATTTTTGCCTCTTCATATTTTTCTCGATATTTCATTGAAATAGAGGTCTTTTTAATCAATTTCACTGAATTTGTACTCAGTTTGAAGCTTCTGTGAGGATCAATACCTCAGCTTTGATAAAACTCGGGATCAAGAAAAAAGTGCATTTTATTATCATGGGCTATAGTCCACAAAAAATGTTGAAAAAAGGCGATTTTTGCCTCTTCATATTTTTCTCCATATTTCATTGAAAAAAGGTCTTTTTAATCAATTTCACTGAATTTGTGCTCAGATTGAAGCCACTGTAAGGATAGATAGCTCATTTTAAATAAAACTCGAGATCAAGAAAAAAGTGCATTTTATTATCATGGGCTATAGTCCACAAAAAATGTTGAAAAAAGGCGATTTTTGCCTCTTCCTATTTTTCTCGATATTTCATTGAAATAAAGGTCTTTTTAATCAATTTTACTGAATTTGAGCTCAGTTTGAAGCCTTTGTAAGGATAGATAACTCAATTTAAATAAAACTCGAGGTCAAGAAAAAAGTGCATTTTATTATCATGGGCTATAGTCCACAAAAAATGTTGAAAAAAAAAACGATTTTTGCCTCTTCATATTTTTCTCGATATTTCATTGAAAAAAAGGTCTTTTTAATCAATTTCACTAAATTTGTGCTCAGATTTAAGCCTTTGTAAGGATAGATAGCTCATTTTAAATAAAACTCGAGATCAAGAAAAAAGTGCATTTTATTATCATAGGCTATAGTCCACAAAAAATGTTGAAAAAAGGCGATTTTCGCCTCTTCCTATTTTTCTCGATATTTCATTGAAAAAAAGGTCTTTTTAATCAATTTCACTGAATTTGTGCTCAGATTGAAGCTTCTGTGAGGGTCAATACCTCAGCTTTGATAAAACTCGAGATCAAGAAAAAAGTGCATTTTATTATCATGGGCTATAGTCCACAAAAAATGTTGAAAAAAGGCGATTTTCGCCTCTTCCTATTTTTCTCGATATTTCATTGAAAAAAAGGTCTTTTTAATCAATTTCACTGAATTTGTGCTCAGATTGAAGCTTCTGTGAGGGTCAATACCTCAGCTTTGATAAAACTCGAGGTCAAGAAAAAAGTGCATTTTATTATCATGGGCTATAGTCCACAAAAAATGTTGAAAAAAAAAACGATTTTTGCCTCTTCATATTTTTCTCGATATTTCATTGAAAAAAAGGTCTTTTTAATCAATTTCACTGAATTTGTGCTCAGATTGAAGCCACTGTAAGGATAGATAGCTCATTTTAAATAAAACTCGAGATCAAGAAAAAAGTGCATTTTATTATCATGGGCTATAGTCCACAAAAAATGATGTAAATTGGCGATTTTTGCCTCTTCCTATTTTTCTCGATATTTCATTGAAATAAAGGTCTTTTTAATCAATTTCACTGAATTTGTGCTCAGATTGAAGCTTCTGTGAGGGTCAATACCTCAGCTTTGATAAAACTCGAGATCAAGAAAAAAGTGCATTTTATTATCATGGGCTATAGTCCACAAAAAATGTTGAAAAAAGGCGATTTTTGCCTCTTCCTATTTTTCTCGATATTTCATTGAAATAAAGGTCTTTTTAATCAGTTTCACTGAATTTGTGCTCAGATTGAAGCCACTGTAAGTAAAGACACATCATTTTAAATAAAACTCGAGATCAAGAAAAAAGTGGATTTAATTATCATGGGCTATAGTCCACAAAAAATGTTGAAAAAAGGCGATTTTTGCCTCTTCATATTTTTCTCGATATTTCATTGAAATAGAGGTCTTTTTAATCAATTTCACTGAATTTGTACTCAGTTTGAAGCTTCTGTGAGGATCAATACCTCAGCTTTGATAAAACTCGGGATCAAGAAAAAAGTGCATTTTATTATCATGGGCTATAGTCCACAAAAAATGTTGAAAAAAGGCGATTTTTGCCTCTTCCTATTTTTCTCGATATTTCATTGAAATAAAGGTCTTTTTAATCAGTTTCACTGAATTTGTGCTCAGATTGAAGCCACTGTAAGGATAGATAGCTCATTTTAAATAAAACTCGAGATCAAGAAAAAAGTGCATTTTATTATCATGGGCTATAGTCCACAAAAAATGTTGAAAAAAGGCGATTTTTGCCTCTTCCTATTTTTCTAGATATTTCATTGAAATAGAGGTCTTTTTAATCAATTTCACTGAATTTGTACTCAGTTTGAAGCTTCTGTGAGGATCAATACCTCAGCTTTGATAAAACTCGGGATCAAGAAAAAAGTGCATTTTATTATCATGGGCTATAGTCCACAAAAAATGTTGAAAAAAGGCGATTTTTGCCTCTTCCTATTTTTCTCGATATTTCATTGAAATAAAGGTCTTTTTAATCAGTTTCACTGAATTTGTGCTCAGATTGAAGCCACTGTAAGTAAAGACACATCATTTTAAATAAAACTCGAGATCAAGAAAAAAGTGGATTTAATTATCATGGGCTATAGTCCACAAAAAATGTTGAAAAAAGGCGATTTTTGCCTCTTCATATTTTTCTCGATATTTCATTGAAATAGAGGTCTTTTTAATCAATTTCACTGAATTTGTACTCAGTTTGAAGCTTCTGTGAGGATCAATACCTCAGCTTTGATAAAACTCGGGATCAAGAAAAAAGTGCATTTTATTATCATGGGCTATAGTCCACAAAAAATGTTGAAAAAAGGCGATTTTTGCCTCTTCATATTTTTCTCGATATTTCATTGAAAAAAGGTCTTTTTAATCAATTTCACTGAATTTGTGCTCAGATTGAAGCCACTGTAAGGATAGATAGCTCATTTTAAATAAAACTCGAGATCAAGAAAAAAGTGCATTTTATTATCATGGGCTATAGTCCACAAAAAATGTTGAAAAAAGGCGATTTTTGCCTCTTCCTATTTTTCTCGATATTTCATTGAAAAAAAGGTCTTTTTAATCAATTTCACTGAATTTGTGCTTAGATTGAAGCCACTTTAAGGATAGATAACTCATGTTAAATAAAACTCGGGATCAAGAAAAAAGTGCATTTTATTATCATGGGCTATAGTCCACAAAAAATGTTGAAAAAAGGCGATTTTTGCCTCTTCATATTTTTCTCGATATTTCATTGAAAAAAAGGTCTTTTTAATCAATTTCACTGAATTTGTGCTCAGATTGAAGCCACTTTAAGGATAGATAACTCATGTTAAATAAAACTCGGGATCAAGAAAAAAGTGCATTTTATTATCATGGGCTATAGTCCACAAAAAATGTTGAAAAAAGGCGATTTTTGCCTCTTCCTATTTTTCTCGATATTTCATTGAAATAAAGGTCTTTTTAATCAGTTTCACTGAATTTGTGCTCAGATTGAAGCCACTGTAAGTAAAGACACATCATTTTAAATAAAACTCGAGATCAAGAAAAAAGTGGATTTAATTATCATGGGCTATAGTCCACAAAAAATGTTGAAAAAAGGCGATTTTTGCCTCTTCATATTTTTCTCGATATTTCATTGAAATAGAGGTCTTTTTAATCAATTTCACTGAATTTGTACTCAGTTTGAAGCTTCTGTGAGGATCAATACCTCAGCTTTGATAAAACTCGGGATCAAGAAAAAAGTGCATTTTATTATCATGGGCTATAGTCCACAAAAAATGTTGAAAAAAGGCGACTTTTGCCTCTTCCTATTTTTCTCGATATTTCATTTAAAAAAATGTCTTTTTAATCAATTTCACTGAATTTGTGCTCAGATTGAAGCCACTGTAAGGATAGATAGCTCATTTTAAATAAAACTCGAGATCAAGAAAAAAGTGCATTTTATTATCATGGGCTATAGTCCACAAAAAATGTTGAAAAAAGGCGATTTTTGCTTCTTCCTATTTTTCTCGATATTTCATTGAAAAAAAGGTCTTTTTAATCAATTTCACTGAATTTGTGTTCAGATTGAAGCCGCTGTAAGTAAAGACACATCATTTTAAATAAAACTCGAGATCAAGAAAAAAGTGCATTTTATTATCATGGGCCACAAAAAATGTTGAAAAAAGGCGATTTTTGCTTCTTCCTATTTTTCTCGATATTTCATTGAAATAAAGGTCTTTTTAATCAATTTCACTGAATTTGTGCTCAGATTAAAGCCACTGTAAGGATAGATAGCTCATTTTAAATAAAACTCGAGATGAAGAAAAAAGTGCATTTTATTATCATGGGCTATAGTCCACAAAAAATGTTGAAAAAAGGCGACTTTTGCCTCTTCCTATTTTTCTCGATATTTCATTTAAAAAAATGTCTTTTTAATCAATTTCACTGAATTTGTGCTCAGATTGAAGCCACTGTAAGGATAGATAGCTCATTTTAAATAAAACTCGAGATCAAGAAAAAAGTGCATTTTATTATCATGGGCTATAGTCCACAAAAAATGTTGAAAAAAGGCGATTTTTGCCTCTTCCTATTTTTCTCGATATTTCATTGAAATAAAGGTCTTTTTAATCAATTTCACTGAATTTGTGCTCAGATTGAAGCCACTGTAAGGATAGATAGCTCATTTTAAATACAACTCGAGATGAAGAAAAAAGTGCATTTTATTATCATGGGCTATAGTCCACAAAAAATGTTGAAAAAAGGCGACATTGAAATAAAGGTCTTTTTAATCAATTTCACTGAATTTGTGCTCAGATTGAAGCCACTGTAAGGATAGATAGCTCATTTTAAATAAAACTCGAGATCAAGAAAAAAGTGTATAGTCCACAAAAAATGTTGAAAAATGCGATTTTTGCCTCTTCCTATTTTTCTCAATTTCACTGAATTTGTGCTCAGATTGAAGCCACTTTAAGGATAGATAACTCATGTTAAATAAAACTCGGGATCAAGAAAAAAGTGCATTTTATTACCATGGGCTATAGTCCACAAAAAAAGATGAAAATTAGCGATTTTTGCTTCTTCCTTTTTCTCGATATTTCCCTCAAATAAATTCACTAAATTCGTGCTCAGATTGAAGCCACTGTGAGGATAGATAACTCATTTTAGATAAAACTCAAGATCAAGAAAAAAGTGCATTTTAATATCATGGGTTATAGTCCACAAAAAAAGGATGAAAATTAGCGATTTTTGCTTCTTCCTTTTTCTCGATATTTCCCTCAAATAAATTCACTAAATTCGTGCTCAGATTGAAGCCACTGTGAGGATAGATAACTCATTTTAGATAAAACTCAAGATCAAGAAAAAAGTGCATTTTATTATCATGGGCTATAGTCCACAGAAAATGTTGAAAAAAGGCGATTTTTGCTTCTTCCTATTTTTCTCGATATTTCATTGAAATAAAGGTTTTTTTAATCAATTTCACTGAATTTGTGCTCAGATTGAAGCCACTGTAAGTAAAGACACATCATTTTAAATAAAACTCGAGATCAAGAAAAAAGTGCATTTTATTATCATGGGCTATAGTCCACAAAAAATGTTGAAAAAAGGCGATTTTTGCCTCTTCAAATTTTTCTCGATATTTCATTGAAAAAAAGGTCTTTTTAATCAATTTCACTGAATTTGTGCTCAGATTGAAGCCACTTTAAGGATAGATAACTCATGTTAAATAAAACTCGGGATCAAGAAAAAAGTGCATTTTATTATCATGGGCTATATTCCACAAAAAATGTTGAAAAAAGGCGATTTTTGCCTCTTCATATTTTTCTCGATATTTCATTGAAAAAAAGGTCTTTTTAATCAATTTCACTGAATTTGTGCTCAGATTGAAGCCACTTTAAGGATAGATAACTCATGTTAAATAAAACTCGGGATCAAGAAAAAAGTGCATTTTATTATCATGGGCTATAGTCCACAAAAAATGTTGAAAAAAGGCGATTTTTGCCTCTTCCTATTTTTGTCGATATTTCATTGAAATAAAGGTCTTTTTAATCAATTTCACTGAATTTGTGCTCAAATTGAAGCCACTGTTAGTATAGATAGCTCATTTTAAATAAAACTCGAGATCAAGAAAAAAGTGTATAGTCCACAAAAAATGTTGAAAAAAGGCGATTTTTGCCTCTTCCTATTTTTCTCGATATTTCATTGAAATAAAGGTCTTTTTAATCAATTTCACTGAATTTGTGCTCAGATTGAAGCCACTGTAAGGATAGATAGCTCATTTTAAATAAAACTCGAGATCAAGAAAAAAGTGTATAGTCCACAAAAAATGTTGAAAAATGCGATTTTTGCCTCTTCCTATTTTTCTCGATATTTCATTGAAAAAAAGGTCTTTTTAATCAATTTCACTGAATTTGTGCTCAGATTGAAGCCACTTTAAGGATAGATAACTCATGTTAAATAAAACTCGGGATCAAGAAAAAAGTGCATTTTATTATCATGGGCTATAGTCCACAAAACAAGATGAAAATTAGCGATTTTTGCTTCTTCCTTTTTCTCGATATTTCCCTCAAATAAATTCACTAAATTCGTGCTCAGATTGAAGCCACTGTGAGGATAGATAACTCATTTTAGATAAAACTCAAGATCAAGAAAAAAGTGCATTTTAATATCATGGGCTATAGTCCACAAAAAAGGATGAAAATTAGCGATTTTTGCTTCTTCCTTTTTCTCGATATTTCCCTCAAATAAATTCACTAAATTCGTGCTCAGATTGAAGCCACTGTGAGGATAGATAACTCATTTTAGATAAAACTCAAGATCAAGAAAAAAGTGCATTTTATTATCATGGGCTATAGTCCACAGAAAATGTTGAAAAAAGGCGATTTTTGCTTCTTCCTATTTTTCTCGATATTTCATTGAAATAAAGGTCCTTTTAATCAATTTCAATGAATTTGTGCTCAGATTGAAGCCACTGTAAGGATAGATAGCTCATTTTAAATAAAACTCGAGATCAAGAAAAAAGTGTATAGTCCACAAAAAATGTTGAAAAATGCGATTTTGCCTCTTCCTATTTTTCTCGATATTTCATTGAAAAAAAGGTCTTTTTAATCAATTTCACTGAATTTGTGCTCAGATTGAAGACACTTTAAGGATAGATAACTCATGTTAAATAAAACTCGGGATCAAGAACAAAAGTGCATTTTATTATCATGGGCTATATCCACAAAAAATGTTGAAAAAAGACGATTTTTGCCTCTTCATATTTTTCTCGATATTTCATTGAAAAAAAGGTCTTTTTAATCAATTTCACTGAATTTGTGCTCAGATTGAAGCCACTGTAAGTAAAGACACATCATTTTAAATAAAGCTCGAGATCAAGAAAAAAGTGCGTTTTATTATCATGGGCTATAGTCCACAAAAAATGTTGAAAAAAGGCGATTTTTGCCTCTTCATATTTTTCTCGATATTTCATTGAAAAAAAGGTCTTTTTAATCAATTTCACTGAATTTGTGCTCAGATTGAAGCCACTTTAAGGATAGATAACTCATGTTAAATAAAACTCGGGATCAAGAAAAAAGTGCATTTTATTATCATGGGCTATAGTCCACAAAAAATGTTGAAAAAAGGCGATTTTTGCTTCTTCCTTTTTCTCGATATTTCCCTCAAATAAATTCACTAAATTCGTGCTCAGATTGAAGCCACTGTGAGGATAGATAACTCATTTTAGATAAAACTCAAGATCAAGAAAAAAGTGCATTTTATTATCATGGGCTATAGTCCACAAAAAAGGATGAAAATTAGCGATTTTTGCTTCTTCCTTTTTCTCGATATTTCCCTCAAATAAATTCACTAAATTCGTGCTCAGATTGAAGCCACTGTGAGGATAGATAACTCATTTTAGATAAAACTCAAGATCAAGAAAAAAGTGCATTTTATTATCATGGGCTATAGTCCACAGAAAATGTTGAAAAAAGGCGATTTTTGCTTCTTCCTATTTTTCTCGATATTTCATTGAAATAAAGGTTCTTTTAATCAATTTCACTGAATTTGTGCTCAGATTGAAGCCACTGTAAGGATAGATAGCTCATTTTAAATAAAACTCGAGATCAAGAAAAAAGTGTATAGTCCACAAAAAATGTTGAAAAATGCGATTTTTGCCTCTTCCTATTTTTCTCGATATTTCATTGAAAAAAAGGTCTTTTTAATCAATTTCACTGAATTTGTGCTCAGATTGAAGACACTTTAAGGATAGATAACTCATGTTAAATAAAACTCGGGATCAAGAAAAAAGTGCATTTTAATATCATGGGCTATAGTCCACAAAAAAGGATGAAAATTAGCGATTTTTGCTTCTTCCTTTTTCTCGATATTTCCCTCAAATAAATTCACTAAATTCGTGCTCAGATTGAAGCCACTGTGAGGATAGATAACTCATTTTAGATAAAACTCAAGATCAAGAAAAAAGTGCATTTTATTATCATGGGCTATAGTCCACAGAAAATGTTGAAAAAAGGCGATTTTTGCTTCTTCCTATTTTTGTCGATATTTCATTGAAATAAAGGTCTTTTTAATCAATTTCACTGAATTTGTGCTCAGATTGTAGCCACTTTAAGGATAGATAACTCATGTTAAATAAAACTCGGGATCAAGAAAAAAGGTCATTTTATTATCATGGGCTATAGTCCACAAAAAATGTTGAAAAAAGGCGATTTTTGCCTCTTCATATTTTTCTCGATATTTCATTGAAAAAAGGTCTTTTTAATCAATTTCACTGAATTTGTGCTCAGATTGAAGCCACTTTAAGGATAGATAACTCATGTTAAATAAAACTCGGGATCAAGAAAAAAGTGCATTTTATTATCATGGGCTATAGTCCACAAAAAATGTTGAAAAAAGGCGATTTTTGCCTCTTCATATTTTTCTCGATATTTCATTGAAAAAAAGGTCTTTTTAATCAATTTCACTGAATTTGTGCTCAGATTGAAGCCACTGTAAGTAAAGACACATCATTTTAAATAAAGCTCGAGATCAAGAAAAAAGTGCGTTTTATTATCATGGGCTATAGTCCACAAAAAATGTTGAAAAAAGGCGATTTTTGCCTCTTCATATTTTTCTCGATATTTCATTGAAAAAAAGATCTTTTTAATCAATTTCACTGAATTTGTGCTCAGATTGAAGCCACTTTAAGGATAGATAACTCATGTTAAATAAAACTCGGGATCAAGAAAAAAGTGCATTTTATTATCATGGGCTCTAGTCCACAAAAAATGTTGAAAAAAGGCGATTTTTGCCTCTTCATATTTTTCTCGATATTTCATTGAAAAAAAGGTCTTTTTAATCAATTTCACTGAATTTGTGCTCAGATTGAAGCCACTTTAAGGATAGATAACTCATGTTAAATAAAACTCGGGATCAAGAAAAAAGTGCATTTTATTATCATGGGCTATAGTCCACAAAAAATGTTGAAAAAAGGCGATTTTTGCCTCTTCATATTTTTCTCGATATTTCATTGAAAAAAAGGTCTTTTTAATCAATTTCACTGAATTTGTGCTCAGATTGAAGCCACTGTAAGTAAAGACACATCATTTTAAATAAAACTCGAGATCAAGAAAAAAGTGCGTTTTATTATCATGGGCTATAGTCCACAAAAAATGTTGAAAAAAGGCGATTTTTGCCTCTTCCTATTTTTCTCGATATTTCATTTGAAAAAATGTCTTTTTAATCAATTTCACTGAATTTGTGCTCAGATTGAAGCCACTGTAAGGATAGATAGCTCATTTTAAATAAAACTCGAGATCAAGAAAAAAGTGCATTTTATTATCATGGGCTATAGTCCACAAAAAATGTTGAAAAAAGGCGATTTTTGCCTTTTCCTATTTTTCTCGATATTTCATTTGAAAAAATGTCTTTTTAATCAATTTCACTGAATTTGTGCTCAGATTGAAGCCACTTTAAGGATAGATAACTCATGTTAAATAAAACTCGGGATCAAGAAAAAAGTGCATTTTATTATCATGGGCTATAGTCCACAAAAAATGTTGAAAAAAGGCGATTTTTGCCTCTTCCTATTTTTCTCGATATTTCATTTGAAAAAATGTCTTTTTAATCAATTTCACTGAATTTGTGCTCAGATTGAAGCCACTGTAAGGATAGATAGCTCATTTTAAATAAAACTCGAGATCAAGAAAAAAGTGCATTTTATTATCATGGGCTATAGTCCACAAAAAATGTTGAAAAAAGGCGATATTTGCCTCTTCATATTTTTCTCGATATTTCATTGAAAAAAAGGTCTTTTTAATCAATTTCACTGAATTTGTGCTCAGATTGAAGCCACTTTAAGGATAGATAACTCATGTTAAATAAAACTCGGGATCAAGAAAAAAGTGCATTTTATTATCATGGGCTATAGTCCACAAAAAATGTTGAAAAAAGGCGATTTTTGCCTCTTCATATTTTTCTCGATATTTCATTGAAAAAAAGGTCTTTTTAATCAATTTCACTGAATTTGTGCTCAGATTGAAGCCACTGTAAGTAAAGACACATCATTTTAAATAAAACTCGAGATCAAGAAAAAAAGTGCGTTTTATTATCATGGGCTATAGTCCACAAAAAATGTTGAAAAAAGGCGATTTTTGCCTCTTCATATTTTTCTCGATATTTCATTGAAAAAAAGGTCTTTTTAATCAATTTCACTGAATTTGTGCTCAGATTGAAGCCACTGTAAGTAAAGACACATCATTTTAAATAAAACTCGGGATCAAGAAAAAAGTGCATTTTATTATCATGGGCTATAGTCCACAAAAAATGTTGAAAAAAGGCGATTTTTGCCTCTTCCTATTTTTCTCGATATTTCATTTGAAAAAATGTCTTTTTAATCAATTTCACTGAATTTGTGCTCAGATTGAAGCCACTGTAAGGATAGATAGCTCATTTTAAATAAAACTCGAGATCAAGAAAAAAGTGCATTTTATTATCATGGGCTATAGTCCACAAAAAATGTTGAAAAAAGGCGATTTTTGCCTCTTCATATTTTTTCTCGATATTTCATTGAAAAAAAGATCTTTTTAATCAATTTCACTGAATTTGTGCTCAGATTGAAGCCACTTTAAGGATAGATAACTCATGTTAAATAAAACTCGGGATCAAGAAAAAAGTGCATTTTATTATCATGGGCTATAGTCCACAAAAAATGTTGAAAAAAGGCGATTTTTGCCTCTTCATATTTCTCTCGATATTTCATTGAAAAAAAGGTCTTTTTAATCAATTTCACTGAATTTGTTCTGAAAAAGTTCAATATTTGCAACAAAATTATGTAAAAAGAGATGATGTAAGAAAAAAAAATCAACGTTTGATTTTCTCCTATTAATTAAGCGAAATGTTTGTTTAAATGAGCAAGAAGCACGATTTTGAAGCCGGAGTTTCATTAAAAGTATTATTGGAGAACGTCTGAATCGAATTACAAGCATTTTGGGGAAATCCGAAGATATCGAAAAAAAATCATATTTTTTCGCCGCCGCTCCCCCCTTTGAGAATTTCGAAAAAATGATTTTTTTTCAAAGTCGTATTCTAGATGAACTGTGCTTCTTATATTAATTTTTGATTCAAACTGAATACAAATTCACAAAAATTTTACAAGAAATCTGCTTAATGCAAAAAATATTAGAATTTTAAATATAGAAAGTGCTTACTTTTTCGAAATATTTTTCCACTCTTGAAATCGAATACGTATCTGTTCCCGAATCTTTTTTCCTACCAGAAAAGAATTGTTTTATTACATATAATGCTGTCTAGGTACTAATTTAAGCATTTGGACACTGTTTCCTGAACTTTTGGAGTTCAATATTTGCAACAAAATTATGTAAAAAGAGATGATGTAAGAAAAAAAAATCAACGTTTGATTTTCTCCTATTAATTAAGCGAAATGTTTGTTTAAATGAGCAAGAAGCACGATTTTGAAGCCGGAGTTTCATTAAAAGTATTATTGGAGAACGTCTGAATCGAATTACAAGCATTTTGGGGAAATCCGAAGATATCGAAAAAAAAATCATATTTTTTCGCCGCCGCTCCCCCCTTTGAAAATTTCGAAAAAATGATTTTTTTTTCAAAGTCGTATTCTAGATGAACTGTGCTTCTTATATTAATTTTTGATTCAAACTGAATACAAATTCACAAAAATTTTACAAGAAAACTGCTTAATGCAAAAAATATTCGAATTTTAAATATAGAAAATGCTTACTTTTTCGAAATATTTTTCCACTCTTGAAATCGAATACGTATCTGTTCCCGAATCTTTTTTCCTACCAGAAAAGAACTGTTTTATTACATATAATGCTGTCTAGGTACTAAGTTAAGCATTTGGTCACTGTTTCCTGATATTTTGGAGTTCAATATTTGCAACAAAATTATGTAAAAAGAGATGATGTAAGAAAAAAAAATCAACGTTTTATTTTCTCCTATTAATTAAGCGAAATGTTTGTTTAAATGAGCAAGAAGCACGATTTTGAAGCCGGAGTTTCATTAAAAGTATTATTGGAGAACGTCTGAATCGAATTACAAGCATTTTGGGGAAATCCGAAGATATCGAAAAAAAATCATATTTTTTCGCCGCCGCTCCCCCCTTTGAGAATTTCGAAAAAATGATTTTTTTTCAAAGTCGTATTCTAGATGAACTGTGCTTCTTATATTAATTTTTGATTCAAACTGAATACAAATTCACAAACATTTTACAAGAAAACTGCTTAATGCAAAAAATATTCGAATTTTAAATATAGAAAGTGCTTACTTTTTCGAAATATTTTTCCACTCTTGAAATCGAATACGTATCTGTTCCCGAATCTTTTTTCCTACCAGAAAAGAACTGTTTTATTACATATAATGCTGTCTAGGTACTAAGTTAAGCATTTGGTCACTGTTTCCTGATATTTTGGAGTTCAATATTTGCAATAAAATTATGTAAAAAGAGATGATGTAAGAAAAAAAAATCAACGTTTTATTTTCTCCTATAAATTAAGCGAAATGTTTGTTTAAATGAGCAAGAAGCACGATTTTGAAGCCGGAGTTTCATTACAAGTATTATAGGAGAACGTCTGAATCGAATTACAAGCATTTTGGGGAAATCCGAAGATATCGAAAAAAAATCATATTTTGTCGCCGCCGCTCCCCCCTTTGAGAATTTCGAAAAAATGATTTTTTTTTCAAAGTCGTATTCTAGATGAACTGTGCTTCTTATATTAATTTTTGATTCAAACTGAATACAAATTCACAAAAATTTTACAAGAAAACTGCTTAATGCAAAAAATATTCGAATTTTAAATATAGAAAGTGCTTACTTTTTCGAAATATTTTTCCACTCTTGAAATCGAATACGTATCTGTTCCCGAATCTTTTTTCCTACCAGAAAGAACTGTTTTATTACATATAATGCTGTCTAGGTACTAAGTTAAGCATTTGGACACTGTTTTCTGAACTTTTGGAGTTCAATATTTGCAACAAAATTATGTAAAAAGAGATGATGTAAGAAAAAAAAATCAACGTTTTATTTTCTCCTATTAATTAAGCGAAATGTTTGTTTAAATGAGCAAGAAGCACGATTTTGAAGCCGGAGTTTCATTAAAAGTATTATTGGAGAACGTCTGAATCGAATTACAAGCATTTTGGGGAAATCCGAAGATATCGAAAAAAAATCATATTTTTTCGCCGCCGCTCCCCCCTTTGAGAATTTCGAAAAAATGATTTTTTTTCAAAGTCGTATTCTAGATGAACTGTGCTTCTTATATTAATTTTTGATTCAAACTGAATACAAATTCACAAAAATTTTACAAGAAAACTGCTTAATGCAAAAAATATTCGAATTTTAAATATAGAAAGTGCTTACTTTTTCGAAATATTTTTCCACTCTTGAAATCGAATACGTATCTGTTCCCGAATCTTTTTTCCTACCAGAAAGAACTGTTTTATTACATATAATGCTGTCTAGGTACTAAGTTAAGCATTTGGACACTTTTCTGAACTTTTGGAGTTCAATATTTTCAACAAAATTATGTTAAAAGAGATGATGTAAGAAAAAAAAATCAACGTTTGATTTTCTCCTATTAATTAAGCGAAATGTTTGTTTAAATGAGCAAGAAGCACGATTTTGAAGCCGGAGTTTCATTAAAAGTATTATTGGAGAACGTCTGAATCGAATTACAAGCATTTTGGGGAAATCCGAAGATATCGAAAAAAAATCATATTTTTTCGCCGCCGCTCCCCCCTTTGAGAATTTCGAAAAAATGATTTTTTTTCAAAGTCGTATTCTAGATGAACTGTGCTTCTTATATTAATTTTTGATTCAAACTGAATACAAATTCACAAAAATTTTACAAGAAAACTGCTTAATGCAAAAAATATTCGAATTTTAAATATAGAAAGTGCTTACTTTTTCGAAATATTTTTCCACTCTTGAAATCGAATACGTATCTGTTCCCGAATCTTTTTTCCTACCAGAAAAGAACTGTCTTATTACATATAATGCTGTCTAGGTACTAAGTTAAGCATTTGGACACTGTTTTCTGAACTTTTGGAGTTCAATATTTTCAACAAAATTATGTTAAAAGAGATGATGTAAGAAAAAAAAATCAACGTTTGATTTTCTCCTATTAATTAAGCGAAATGTTTGTTTAAATGAGCAAGAAGCACGATTTTGAAGCCGGAGTTTCATTAAAAGTATTATTGGAGAGCGTCTGAATCGAATTACAAGCATTTTGGGGAAATCTGAAGATATCGAAAAAAAATCATATTTTTTCGCCGCCGCTCCCCCTTTGAGAATTTCGAAAAAATGATTTTTTTTCAAAGTCGTATTCTAGATGAACTGTGCTTCTTATATTAATTTTTGATTCAAACTGAATACAAATTCACAAAAATTTTACAAGAAAACTGCTTAATGCAAAAAATATTCGAATTTTAAATATAGAAAATGCTTACTTTTTCGAAATATTTTTCCACTCTTGAAATCGAATACGTATCTGTTCCCGAATCTTTTTTCCTACCAGAAAAGAACTGTTTTATTACATATATTGCTGTCTAGGTACTAAGTTAAGCATTTGGTCACTGTTTTCTGAACTTTTGGAGTTCAATATTTGCAACAAAATTATGTAAAAAGAGATGATGTAAGAAAAAAAAATCAACGTTTGATTTTCTCCTATTAATTAAGCGAAATGTTTGTTTAAATGAGCAAGAAGCACGATTTTGAAGCCGGAGTTTCATTAAAAGTATTATTGGAGAACGTCTGAATCGAATTACAAGCATTTTGGGGAAATCCGAAGATATCGAAAAAAAATCATATTTTTTCGCCGCCGCTCCCCCCTTTGAGAATTTCGAAAAAATGATTTTTTTTCAAAGTCTTATTCTAGATGAACTGTGCTTCTTATATTAATTTTTGATTCAAACTGAATACAAATTCACAAAAATTTTACAAGAAAACTGCTTAATGCAAAAAATATTCGAATTTTAAATATAGAAAATGCTTACTTTTTCGAAATATTTTTCCACTCTTGAAATCGAATACGTATCTGTTCCCCAATCTTTTTTCCTACCAGAAAAGAACTGTTTTATTACATATAATGCTGTCTAGGTACTAAGTTAAGCATTTGGTCACTGTTTCCTGATATTTTGGAGTTCAATATTTGCAACAAAATTATGTAAAAAGGGATGATGTAAGAAAAAAAAATCAACGTTTGATTTTCTCCTATTAATTAAGCGAAATGTTTGTTTAAATGAGCAAGAAGCACGATTTTGAAGCCGGAGTTTCATTAAAAGTATTATTGGAGAACGTCTGAATCGAATAACAAGCATTTTGGGGAAATCCGAAGATATCGAAAAAAAAATCATATTTTTTCGCCGCCGCTCCCCCCTTTGAGAATTTCGAAAAAATGATTTTTTTTCAAAGTCGTATTCTAGATGAACTGTGCTTCTTATATTAATTTTTGATTCAAACTGAATACAAATTCACAAAAATTTTACAAGAAATCTGCTTGATGCAAAAAATATTCGAATTTTAAATATAGAAAGTGCTTACTTTTTCGAAATATTTTTCCACTCTTGAAATCGAATACGTATCTGTTCCCGAATCTTTTTTCCTACCAGAAAAGAACTGTTTTATTACATATAATGCTGTCTAGGTACTAAGTTAAGCATTTGGTCACTGTTTCCTGATATTTCGGAGTTCAATATTTGCAACAAAATTATGTAAAAAGAGATGATGTAAAAAAAAAAAATCAACGTTTTATTTTCTCCTATTAATTAAGCGAAATGTTTGTTTAAATGAGTAAGAAGCACGATTTTGAAGCCGGAGTTTCATTAAAAGTATTATTGGAGAACGTCTGAATCGAATTACAAGCATTTTGGGGAAATCCGAAGATATCGAAAAAAAATCATATTTTTTCGCCGCCGCTCCCCCCTTTGAGAATTTCGAAAAAATGATTTTTTTTCAAAGTCGTATTCTAGATGAACTGTGCTTCTTATATTAATTTTTGATTCAAACTGAATACAAATTCACAAAAATTTTACAAGAAAACTGCTTAATGCAAAAAATATTCGAATTTTAAATATAGAAAGTGCTTACTTTTTCGAAATATTTTTCCACTCTTGAAATCGAATACGTATCTGTTCCCGAATCTTTTTTCCTACCAGAAAAGAACTGTTTTATTACATATAATGCTGTCTAGGTACTAAGTTAAGCATTTGGACACTGTTTTCTGAACTTTTGGAGTTCAATATTTTCAACAAAATTATGTTAAAAGAGATGATGTAAGAAAAAAAATCAACGTTTGATTTTCTCCTATTAATTAAGGGAAATGTTTGTTTAAATGAGCAAGAAGCACGATTTTGAAGCCGGAGTTTCATTAAAAGTATTATTGGAGAACGTCTGAATCGAATTACAAGCATTTTTGGGATATCGAAAAAAATCATATTTTTTCGCCGCCGCTCCCCCCTTTGAGAATTTCGAAAAAATGATTTTTTTTCAAAGTCGTATTCTAGATGAACTGTGCTTCTTATATTAATTTTTGATTCAAACTGAATACAAATTCACAAAAATTTTACAAGAAAACTGCTTAATGCAAAAAATATTCGAATTTTAAATATAGAAAATGCTTACTTTTTCGAAATATTTTTCCACTCTTGAAATCGAATACGTATCTGTTCCCCAATCTTTTTTCCTACCAGAAAAGAACTGTTTTATTACATATAATGCTGTCTAGGTACTAAGTTAAGCATTTGGTCACTGTTTCCTGATATTTCGGAGTTCAATATTTGCAACAAAATTATGTAAAAAGAGATGATGTAAGAAAAAAAAATCAAGGTTTGATTTTCTCCTATTAATTAAGCGAAATGTTTGTTTAAATGAGCAAGAAGCACGATTTTGAAGCCGGAGTTTCATTAAAAGTATTATTGGAGAACGTCTGAATCGAATTACAAGCATTTTGGGGAAATCCGAAGATATCGAAAAAAAATCATATTTTTTCGCCGCCGCTCCCCCCTTTGAGAATTTCGAAAAAATGATTTTTTTTCAAAGTCGTATTCTAGATGAACTGTGCTTCTTATATTAATTTTTGGTTCAAACTGAATACAAATTCACAAAAATTTTACAAGAAAACTGCTTAATGCAAAAACTATTCGAATTTTAAATATAGAAAATGCTTACTTTTTCGAAATATTTTTCCACTCTTGAAATCGAATACGTATCTGTTCCCGAATCTTTTTTCCTACCAGAAAAGAACTGTTTTATTACATATATTGCTGTCTAGGTACTAAGTTAAGCATTTGGTCACTGTTTCCTGATATTTTGGAGTTCAATATTTGCAACAAAATTATGTAAAAAGAGATGATGTAAGAAAAAAAATCAACGTTTGATTTTCTCCTATTAATTAAGCGAAATGTTTGTTTAAATGAGCAAGAAGCACGATTTTGAAGCCGGAGTTTCATTAAAAGTATTATTGGAGAACGTCTGAATCGAATTACAAGCATTTTGGGGAAATCCGAAGATATCGAAAAAAAATCATATTTTTTCGCCGCCGCTCCCCCCTTTGAGAATTTCGAAAAAATGATTTTTTTTCAAAGTCGAATTCTAGATGAACTGTGCTTCTTATATTAATTTTTGATTCAAACTGAATACAAATTCACAAAAATTTTACAAGAAAACTGCTTAATGCAAAAAATATTCGAATTTTAAATATAGAAAATGCTTACTTTTTCGAAATATTTTTCCACTCTTGAAATCGAATACGTATCTGTTCCCGAATCTTTTTTCCTACCAGAAAAGAACTGTTTTATTACATATAATGCTGTCTAGGTACTAAGTTAAGCATTTGGTCACTGTTTCCTGATATTTTGGAGTTCAATATTTGCAACAAAATTATGTAAAAAGAGATGATGTAAGAAAAAAAAATCAACGTTTTATTTTCTCCTATTAATTAAGCGAAATGTTTGTTTAAATGAGCAAGAAGCACGATTTTGAAGCCGGAGTTTCATTAAAAGTATTATTGGAGAACGTCTGAATCGAATTACAAGCATTTTAGGGAAATCCGAAGATATCGAAAAAAAATCATATTTTTTCGCCGCCGCTCCCCCCTTTGAGAATTTCGAAAAAATGATTTTTTTTCAAAGTCGTATTCTAGATGAACTGTGCTTCTTATATTAATTTTTGTTTCAAACTGAATACAAATTCACAAAAATTTTACAAGAAAACTGCTTAATGCAAAAAATATTCGAATTTTATATATAGAAAATGCTTACTTTTTCGAAATATTTTTCCACTCTTGAAATCGAATACGTATCTGTTCCCGAATCTTTTTTCCTACCAGAAAAGAACTGTTTTATTACATATAATGCTGTCTAGGTACTAAGTTAAGCATTTGGTCACTGTTTCCTGATATTTTGGAGTTCTATATTTGCAACAAAATTATGTAAAAAGAGATGATGTAAGAAAAAAAAATCAACGTTTTATTTTCTCCTATTAATTAAGCGAAATGTTTGTTTAAATGAGCAAGAAGCACGATTTTGAAGCCGGAGTTTCATTAAAAGTATTATTGGAGAACGTCTGAATCGAATTACAAGCATTTTGGGGAAATCCGAAGATATCGAAAAAAAATCATATTTTTTCGCCGCCGCTCCCCCCTTTGAGAATTTCGAAAAAATGATTTTTTTTCAAAGTCGAATTCTAGATGAACTGTGCTTCTTATATTAATTTTTGATTCAAACTGAATACAAATTCACAAAAATTTTACAAGAAAACTGCTTAATGCAAAAAATATTCGAATTTTAAATATAGAAAATGCTTACTTTTTCGAAATATTTTTCCACTCTTGAAATCGAATACGTATCTGTTCCCGAATCTTTTTTCCTACCAGAAAAGAACTGTTTTATTACATATAATGCTGTCTAGGTACTAAGTTAAGCATTTGGTCACTGTTTCCTGATATTTTGGAGTTCAATATTTGCAACAAAATTATGTAAAAAGAGATGATGTAAGAAAAAAAAATCAACGTTTTATTTTCTCCTATTAATTAAGCGAAATGTTTGTTTAAATGAGCAAGAAGCACGATTTTGAAGCCGGAGTTTCATTAAAAGTATTATTGGAGAACGTCTGAATCGAATAACAAGCATTTTGGGGAAATCCGAAGATATCGAAAAAAAATCATATTTTTTCGCTGCCGCTCCCCCCTTTGAGAATTTCGAAAAAATGATTTTTTTTCAAAGTCGTATTCTAGATGAACTGTGCTTCTTATATTAATTTTTGATTCAAACTGAATACAAATTCACAAAAATTTTACAAGAAAACTGCTTAATGCAAAAAATATTCGAATTTTAAATATAGAAAGTGCTTACTTTTTCGAAATATTTTTCCACTCTTGAAATCGAATACGTATCTGTTCCCGAATCTTTTTTCCTACCAGAAAGAACTGTTTTATTACATATAATGCTGTCTAGGTACTAAGTTAAGCATTTGGACACTGTTTTCTGAACTTTTGGAGTTCAATATTTTCAACAAAATTGTGTTAAAAGAGATGATGTAAGAAAAAAAAAATCAACGTTTGATTTTCTCCTATTAATTAAGCGAAATGTTTGTTTAAATGAGCAAGAAGCACGATTTTGAAGCCGGAGTTTCATTAAAAGTATTATTGGAGAACGTCTGAATCGAATTGAATCTTACAATTGAATTTTACAAGAAATCTGCTTAATGCAAAAAATATTCGAATTTTAAATATAGAAAGTGCTTACTTTTTCGAAATATTTTTCCACTCTTGAAATCGAATACGTATCTGTTCCCGAATCTTTTTTCCTACCAGAAAAGAACTGTTTTATTACATATAATGCTGTCTAGGTACTAAGTTAAGCATTTGGTCACTGTTTCCTGATATTTTGGAGTTCAATATTTGCAACAAAATTATGTAAAAAGAGATGATGTAAGAAAAAAAAATCAACGTTTTATTTTCTCCTATTAATTAAGCGAAATGTTTGTTTAAATGAGCAGGAAGCACGATTTTGAAGCCGGAGTTTCATTAAAAGTATTATTGGAGAACGTCTGAATCGAATAACAAGCATTTTGGGGAAATCCGAAGATATCGAAAAAAAATCATATTTTTTCGCCGCCGCTCCCCCCTTTGAGAATTTCGAAAAAATGATTTTTTTTCAAAGTCGTATTCTAGATGAACTGTGCTTCTTATATTAATTTTTGATTCAAACTGAATACAAATTCACAAAAATTTTACAAGAAAACTGCTTAATGCAAAAAATATTCGAATTTTAAATATAGAAAATGCTTACTTTTTCGAAATATTTTTCCACTCTTGAAATCGAATACGTATCTGTTCCCGAATCTTTTTTCCTACCAGAAAAGAACTGTTTTATTACATATAATGCTGTCTAGGTACTAAGTTAAGCATTTGGTCACTGTTTCCTGATACTTTGGAGTTCAATATTTTCAACAAAATTATGTTAAAAGAGATGATGTAAGAAAAAAAAATCAACGTTTGATTTTCTCCTATTAATTAAGCGAAATGTTTGTTTAAATGAGAAAGAAGCACGCTTTTGAAGCCGGAGTTTCATTAAAAGTATTATTGGAGAACGTCTGAATCGAATTACAAGAATTTTGGGGAAATCCGAAGATATCGAAAAAAAATCATATTTTTTCAGTTCAATATTTTCAACAAAATTATGTTAAAAGAGATGATGTAAGAAAAAAAATCAACGTTTGATTTTCTCCTATTAATTAAGCGAAATGTTTGTTTAAAT
>CAUVXE010000329.1:0-71000 GCA_963555765.1 Orthonevra nobilis
AGATACTCTTTACTATCAGCGCATCAGAAATCGTTATTTTCGATTTCAGGAAAAAAGTGCATTTTGAAATCATGCGCTATAGTCCAGCAGAATTTTGCAAAAAAGCCTCGGATCTCATATCTCTATATTTTTGTCAATAAAAGGTTCTCAGAGCTAAATTTTCAAATTTGTACTTAGTTAGAGATACTCTTTATAATCAGCGCAACAGAAATCGTAATTTTCGATTTCAGGAAAAAAGTGCATTTTGAAATCATGCGCTATAGTCCAGCAGAATTTTGCAAAAAAGCCTCGGATCTCATATCTCTATATTTTTGTCAATAAAAGGTTCTCAGAGCTAAATTTTCATATATGTACTCAGTTACAGATACACTTTATCATCAATATATCAGAAATTGTAATTTTTGATTTCAGGAAAAAAGTGCATTTTGAAATCATGGGCTATAGTCCAGCAGAATTTTGCAAAAAAGCCTCGCATCTCATATCTCTATATTTTTGTCAATAAAAGGTTCTCAGAGCTAAATTTTCAAATTTGTAACTAACTAGATATACTCTTGATAATAAGCGCAATAGAAATCGTAATTTTCGATTTCAGGAAAAAAGTGCATTTTGAAATCATGGGCTATAGTCCAGCATAATTTTGCAAAAAAGCCTCGCATCTCATATCTCTATATTTTTGTCAATAAAAGGTTCTCAGAGCTAAATTTTCATATATGTACTTAGTTAGAGATACTCTTTATCATCAATATATCAGAAATTGTAATTTTTGATTTCAGGAAAAAAGTGCATTTTGAAATCATGGGCTATAGTCCAGCAGAATTTTGCAAAAAAGCCTCGCATCTCATATCTCTATATTTTTGTCAATAAAAGGTTCTCAGAGCTAAATTTTCATATTTATACTAAGTTGCAGATACTCTTTATTATCAGCGCAATAGAAATCGTAATTTTCGATTTCAGGAAAAAAATGCATTTTGAAATCATGGGCTATAGTCCAGCAGAATTTTGCAAAAAAGCCTCGGATCTCATATCTCTATATTTTTGTCAATAAAAGGTTCTCAGAGCTAAATTTTCATATATGTACTTAGTTAGAGATACTCTTTATCATCAATATATCAGAAATTGTAATTTTTGATTTCAGGAAAAAAGTGCATTTTGAAATCGTGGGCTATAGTCCAGCAGAATTTTGCAAAAAAGCCTCGGATCTCATATCTCTATATTTTTGTCAATAAAAGTTTCTCAGAGCTAAATTTTCAAATTTCTACTTAGTTAGAGATACTCTTTATAATCAGCGCAACAGAAATCGTTATTTTCGATTTTAGGAAAAAAGTGCATTTTGAAATCATGGGCTATAGTCCAGCAGAATTTTGCAAAAAAGCCTCGGATCTCATATCTCTATATTTTTGTCAATAAAAGTTTCTCAGAGCTAAATTTTCAAATTTCTACTTAGTTAGAGATACTCTTTATAATCAGCGCAACAGAAATCGTTATTTTCGATTTTAGGAAAAAAGTGCATTTTGAAATCATGGGCTATAGTCCAGCAGAATTTTGCAAAAAAGCCTCGGATCTCATATCTCTATATTTTTGTCAATAAAAGGTTCTCAGAGCTAAATTTTCAAATTTGTACTCAGTTACAAATACTCTTAGTAATCAGCGCAATAGAAATCGTTATTTTCGATTTCAGGAAAAAAGTGCATTTTGAAATCATGGGCTATAGTCCAGCAGAATTTTGCAAAAAAGCCTCGGATCTCATATCTCTATATTTTTGTCAATAAAAGTTTCTCAGAGCTAAATTTTCAAATTTCTACTAAGTTAGAGATACTCTTTATAATCAGCGCAAAAGAAATCGTTATTTTCGATTTTAGGAAAAAAGTGCATTTTGAAATCATGGGCTATAGTCCAGCAGAATTTTGCAAAAAAGCCTCGGATCTCATATCTCTATATTTTTGTCAATAAAAGGTTCTCAGAGTTAGTTTTTCAAATTTGTACTCAGTTACAGATACTCTTAGTAATCAGCGCATCAGAAATCGTAATTTTCGATTTCAGGAAAAAAGTGCATTTTGAAATCATGGGCTATAGTCCAGCAGAATTTTGCAAAAAAGCCTCGGATCTCATATCTCTATATTTTTGTCAATAAAAGGTTCTCAGAGCTAAATTTTCAAATTTGTAACTAACTAGAGATATTTTTTATAGACAGCGCAACAGAAATCGTTATTTTCGATTTCAGGAAAAAAGTTCATTTTGAAATCATGGGCTATAGTCCAGCAGAATTTTGCGAAAACGCCTCGGATCTCATATCTCTATATTTTTGTCAATAAAAGGTTCTCAGAGTTAGTTTTTCAAATTTGTACTCAGTTACAGATACTCTTAGTAATCAGCGCATCAGAAATCGTAATTTTCGATTTCAGGAAAAAAGTGCATTTTGAAATCATGGGCTATAGTCCAGCAGAATTTTGCAAAAAAGCCTCGGATCTCATATCTCTATATTTTTGTCAATAAAAGGTTCTCAGAGCTAAATTTTCAAATTTGTACTTAGTTAGAGATACTCTTTACTATCAGCGCATCAGAAATCGTTATTTTCGATTTCAGGAAAAAAGTGCATTTTGAAATCATGCGCTATAGTCCAGCAGAATTTTGCAAAAAAGCCTCGGATCTCATATCTCTATATTTTTGTCAATAAAAGGTTCTCAGAGCTAAATTTTCAAATTTGTACTTAGTTAGAGATACTCTTTATCATCAATATATCAGAAATTGTAATTTTTGATTTCAGGAAAAAAGTGCATTTTGAAATCATGGGCTATAGTCCAGCAGAATTTTGCAAAAAAGCCTCGCATCTCATATCTCTATATTTTTGTCAATAAAAGGTTCTCAGAGCTAAATTTTCAAATTTGTAACTAACTAGATATACTCTTGATAATAAGCGCAATAGAAATCGTAATTTTCGATTTCAGGAAAAAAGTGCATTTTGAAATCATGGGCTATAGTCCAGCATAATTTTGCAAAAAAGCCTCGCATCTCATATCTCTATATTTTTGTCAATAAAAGGTTCTCAGAGCTAAATTTTCATATATGTACTTAGTTAGAGATACTCTTTATCATCAATATATCAGAAATTGTAATTTTTGATTTCAGGAAAAAAGTGCATTTTGAAATCATGGGCTATAGTCCAGCAGAATTTTGCAAAAAAGCCTCGGATCTCATATCTCTATATTTTTGTCAATAAAAGGTTCTCAGAGCTAAATTTTCATATATGTACTTAGTTAGAGATACTCTTTATCATCAATATATCAGAAATTGTAATTTTTGATTTCAGGAAAAAAGTGCATTTTGAAATCGTGGGCTATAGTCCAGCAGAATTTTGCAAAAAAGCCTCGGATCTCATATCTCTATATTTTTGTCAATAAAAGTTTCTCAGAGCTAAATTTTCAAATTTCTACTTAGTTAGAGATACTCTTTATAATCAGCGCAACAGAAATCGTTATTTTCGATTTTAGGAAAAAAGTGCATTTTGAAATCATGGGCTATAGTCCAGCAGAATTTTGCAAAAAAGCCTCGGATCTCATATCTCTATATTTTTGTCAATAAAAGGTTCTCAGAGCTAAATTTTCATATTTATACTAAGTTGCAGATACTCTTTATTATCAGCGCAATAGAAATCGTAATTTTCGATTTCAGGAAAAAAGTGCATTTTGAAATCATGGGCTATAGTCCAGCAGAATTTTGCAAAAAAGCCTCGCATCTCATATCTCTATATTTTTGTCAATAAAAGTTTCTCAGAGCTAAATTTTCAAATTTCTACTTAGTTAGAGATACTCTTTATAATCAGCGCAACAGAAATCGTTATTTTCGATTTTAGGAAAAAAGTGCATTTTGAAATCATGGGCTATAGTCCAGCAGAATTTTGCAAAAAAGCCTCGGATCTCATATCTCTATATTTTTGTCAATAAAAGTTTCTCAGAGCTAAATTTTCAAATTTCTACTTAGTTAGAGATACTCTTTATAATCAGCGCAACAGAAATCGTTATTTTCGATTTTAGGAAAAAAGTGCATTTTGAAATCATGGGCTATAGTCCAGCAGAATTTTGCAAAAAAGCCTCGGATCTCATATCTCTATATTTTTGTCAATAAAAGGTTCTCAGAGCTAAATTTTCATATTTATACTAAGTTGCAGATACTCTTTATTATCAGCGCAATAGAAATCGTAATTTTCGATTTCAGGAAAAAAGTGCATTTTGAAATCATGGGCTATAGTCCAGCAGAATTTTGCAAAAAAGCCTCGGATCTCATATCTCTATATTTTTGTCAATAAAAGGTTCTCAGAGCTAAATTTTCATATATGTACTTAGTTAGAGATACTCTTTATCATCAATATATCAGAAATTGTAATTTTTGATTTCAGGAAAAAAGTGCATTTTGAAATCATGGGCTATAGTCCAGCAGAATTTTGCAAAAAAGCCTCGGATCTCATATCTCTATATTTTTGTCAATAAAAGGTTCTCAGAGCTAAATTTTCATATTTATACTAAGTTGCAGATACTCTTTATTATCAGCGCAATAGAAATCGTAATTTTTGATTTCAGGAAAAAAGTGCATTTTGAAATCATGGGCTATAGTCCAGCAGAATTTTGCAAAAAAGCCTCGGATCTCATATCTCTATATTTTTGTCAATAAAAGGTTCTCAGAGCTAAATTTTCAAATTTGTAACTAACTAGAGATACTCTTTATAATCAGCGCAACAGAAATCGTTATTTTCGATTTCAGGAAAAAAGTGCATTTTGAAATCATGCGCTATAGTCCAGCAGAATTTTGCAAAAAAGCCTCGGATCTCATATCTCTATATTTTTGTCAATAAAAGGTTCTCAGAGCTAAATTTTCAAATTTCTACTTAGTTAGAGATACTCTTTATAAACAGCGCAACAGAAATCGTTATTTTCGATTTCAGGAAAAAAGTGCATTTTGAAATCATGCGCTATAGTCCAGCAGAATTTTGCAAAAAAGCCTCGGATCTCATATCTCTATATTTTTGTCAATAAAAGGTTCTCAGAGCTAAATTTTCATATTTATACTAAGTTGCAGATACTCTTTATTATCAGCGCAATAGAAATCGTAATTTTTGATTTCAGGAAAAAAGTGCATTTTGAAATCATGGGCTATAGTCCAGCAGAATTTTGCAAAAAAGCCTCGGATCTCATATCTCTATATTTTTGTCAATAAAAGGTTCTCAGAGCTAAATTTTCAAATTTGTAACTAACTAGAGATACTCTTTATAATCAGCGCAACAGAAATCGTTATTTTCGATTTCAGGAAAAAAGTGCATTTTGAAATCATGCGCTATAGTCCAGCAGAATTTTGCAAAAAAGCCTCGGATCTCATATCTCTATATTTTTGTCAATAAAAGGTTCTCAGAGCTAAATTTTCAAATTTGTACTTAGTTAGAGATACTCTTTACTATCAGCGCATCAGAAATTGTAATTTTTGATTTCAGGAAAAAAGTGCATTTTGAAATCATGGGCTATAGTCCAGCAGAATTTTGCAAAAAAGCCTCGCATCTCATATCTCTATATTTTTGTCAATAAAAGGTTCTCAGAGCTAAATTTTCAAATTTGTAACTAACTAGATATACTCTTGATAATAAGCGCAATAGAAATCGTAATTTTCGATTTCAGGAAAAAAGTGCATTTTGAAATCATGGGCTATAGTCCAGCATAATTTTGCAAAAAAGCCTCGCATCTCATATCTCTATATTTTTGTCAATAAAAGGTTCTCAGAGCTAAATTTTCATATATGTACTTAGTTAGAGATACTCTTTATCATCAATATATCAGAAATTGTAATTTTTGATTTCAGGAAAAAAGTGCATTTTGAAATCATGGGCTATAGTCCAGCAGAATTTTGCAAAAAAGCCTCGGATCTCATATCTCTATATTTTTGTCAATAAAAGGTTCTCAGAGCTAAATTTTCATATATGTACTTAGTTAGAGATACTCTTTATCATCAATATATCAGAAATTGTAATTTTTGATTTCAGGAAAAAAGTGCATTTTGAAATCGTGGGCTATAGTCCAGCAGAATTTTGCAAAAAAGCCTCGGATCTCATATCTCTATATTTTTGTCAATAAAAGTTTCTCAGAGCTAAATTTTCAAATTTCTACTTAGTTAGAGATACTCTTTATAATCAGCGCAACAGAAATCGTTATTTTCGATTTTAGGAAAAAAGTGCATTTTGAAATCATGGGCTATAGTCCAGCAGAATTTTGCAAAAAAGCCTCGGATCTCATATCTCTATATTTTTGTCAATAAAAGTTTCTCAGAGCTAAATTTTCAAATTTCTACTTAGTTAGAGATACTCTTTATAATCAGCGCAACAGAAATCGTTATTTTCGATTTTAGGAAAAAAGTGCATTTTGAAATCATGGGCTATAGTCCAGCAGAATTTTGCAAAAAAGCCTCGGATCTCATATCTCTATATTTTTGTCAATAAAAGGTTCTCAGAGCTAAATTTTCATATTTATACTAAGTTGCAGATACTCTTTATTATCAGCGCAATAGAAATCGTAATTTTCGATTTCAGGAAAAAAGTGCATTTTGAAATCATGGGCTATAGTCCAGCAGAATTTTGCAAAAAAGCCTCGGATCTCATATCTCTATATTTTTGTCAATAAAAGGTTCTCAGAGCTAAATTTTCATATATGTACTTAGTTAGAGATACTCTTTATCATCAATATATCAGAAATTGTAATTTTTGATTTCAGGAAAAAAATGCATTTTGAAATCATGGGCTATAGTCCAGCAGAATTTTGCAAAAAAGCCTCGGATCTCATATCTCTATATTTTTGTCAATAAAAGGTTCTCAGAGCTAAATTTTCATATTTATACTAAGTTGCAGATACTCTTTATTATCAGCGCAATAGAAATCGTAATTTTTGATTTCAGGAAAAAAGTGCATTTTGAAATCATGGGCTATAGTCCAGCAGAATTTTGCAAAAAAGCCTCGGATCTCATATCTCTATATTTTTGTCAATAAAAGGTTCTCAGAGCTAAATTTTCAAATTTGTAACTAACTAGAGATACTCTTTATAATCAGCGCAACAGAAATCGTTATTTTCGATTTCAGGAAAAAAGTGCATTTTGAAATCATGCGCTATAGTCCAGCAGAATTTTGCAAAAAAGCCTCGGATCTCATATCTCTATATTTTTGTCAATAAAAGGTTCTCAGAGCTAAATTTTCAAATTTCTACTTAGTTAGAGATACTCTTTATAAACAGCGCAACAGAAATCGTTATTTTCGATTTCAGGAAAAAAGTGCATTTTGAAATCATGGGCTATAGTCCAGCAGAATTTTGCAAAAAAGCCTCGGATCTCATATCTCTATATTTTTGTCAATAAAAGGTTCTCAGAGCTAAATTTTCAAATTTGTACTCAGTTACAAATACTCTTTATAATCAGCGCAACAGAAATCGTTATTTTCGATTTCAGGAAAAAAGTGCATTTTGAAATCATGGGCTATAGTCCAGCAGAATTTTGCAAAAAAGCCTCGGATCTCATATCTCTATATTTTTGTCAATAAAAGGTTCTCAGAGCTAAATTTTCAAATTTGTACTCAGTTACAAATACTCTTTATAATCAGCGCAACAGAAATCGTTATTTTCGATTTCAGGAAAAAAGTGCATTTTGAAATCATGGGCTATAGTCCAGCAGAATTTTGCAAAAAAGCCTCGGATCTCATATCTCTATATTTTTGTCAATAAAAGGTTCTCAGAGCTAAATTTTCAAATTTGTAACTAACTAGAGATACTCTTTATAATCAGCGCAACAGAAATCGTTATTTTCGATTTCAGGAAAAACGTGCATTTTGAAATCATGGGCTATAGTCCAGCAGAATTTTGCAAAAAAGCCTCGGATCTCATATCTCTATATTTTTGTCAATAAAAGGTTCTCAGAGCTAAATTTTCAAATTTGTACTCAGTTACAAATACTCTTTGTAATCAGCGCAACAGAAATTGTTATTTTCGATTTCAGGAAAAAAGTGCATTTTGAAATCATGGGCTATAGTCCAGCAGAATTTTGCAAAAAAGCCTCGGATCTCATATCTCTATATTTTTGTCAATAAAAGGTTCTCAGAGCTAAATTCTCAAATTCGTACTCAGTTACAGATACTCTTTACTATCAGCGCATCAGAAATCGTTATTTTCGATTTCAGGAAAAAAGTGCATTTTGAACACATGGGCTATTGTCCAGCAGAATTTTGCAAAAAAGCCTCGGATTTCATATCTCTATATTTTTGTCAATAAAAGGTTCTCAGAGCTAAATTTTCAAATTTCTACTTAGTTAGAGATACTCTTTATAATCAGCGCAACAGAAATCGTTATTTTCGATTTCAGGAAAAAAGTGCATTTTGAAATCATGGGCTATAGTCCAGCAGAATTTTGCAAAAAAGCCTCGGATCTCATATCTCTATATTTTTGTCAATAAAAGGTTCTCAGAGCTAAATTTTCAAATTCGTACTCAGTTACAGATACTCTTTACTATCAGCGCATCAGAAATCGTTATTTTCGATTTCAGGAAAAAAGTGCATTTTGAACACATGGGCTATTGTCCAGCAGAATTTTGCAAAAAAGCCTCGGATCTCATATCTCGATATTTTTGTCAATTAAAGGTTCTCAGAGCTAAATTTTCAAATTTGTAACTAACTAGAAATACTCTTTATAATCAGCGCAACAGAAATCGTTATTTTCGATTTCAGGAAAAAAGTGCATTTTGAACACATGGGCTATTGTCCAGCAGAATTTTGCAAAAAAGCCTCGGATCTCATATCTCGATATTTTTGTCAATAAAAGGTTCTCAGAGCTAAATTTTCAAATTTGTACTCAGTTACAGATACTCTTTACTATCAGCGCATCAGAAATCGTTATTTTCGATTTCAGGAAAAAAGTGCATTTTGAACATTTTTGGCTATTGTCCAGCAGAATTTTGCAAAAAAGCCTCGGATCTCATATCTCGATATTTTTGTCAATAAAAGGTTCTCAGAGCTAAATTTTCAAATTTGTAACTTACTAGAAATACTCTTTATAATCAGCGCAACAGAAATCGTTATTTTCGATTTCTCGAAAAAAAGTGCATTTTGAAATCATGGGCTATAGTCCAGCAGAATTTTCCAAAAAAGCCTCGGATCTCATATCTCTATATTTTTATCAATAAAAGGTTCTCAGAGCTAAATTTTCAAATTTGTACTCAGTTACAGATACTCTTTACTATCAGCGCATCAGAAATCGTTATTTTCGATTTCAGGAAAAAAGTGCATTTTGAACACATGGGCTATTGTCCAGCAGAATTTTGCAAAAAAGCCTCGGATCTCATATCTCGATATTTTTGTCAATAAAAGGTTCTCAGAGCTAAATTTTCAAATTTGTAACTTACTAGAAATACTCTTTATAATCAGCGCATCAGAAATCGTTATTTTCGATTTCAGGAAAAAAGTGCATTTTGAACACATGGGCTATTGTCCAGCAGAATTTTGCAAAAAAGCCTCGGATCTCATATCTCGATATTTTTGTCAATTAAAGGTTCTCAGAGCTAAATTTTCAAATTTGTAACTTACTAGAAATACTCTTTATAATCAGCGCATCAGAAATCGTTATTTTCGATTTCAGGAAAAAAGTGCATTTTGAACACATGGGCTATTGTCCAGCAGAATTTTGCAAAAAAGCCTCGGATCTCATATCTCGATATTTTTGTCAATTAAAGGTTCTCAGAGCTAAATTTTCAAATTTGTAACTAACTAGAAATACTCTTTATAATCAGCGCAACAGAAATCGTTATTTTCGATTTCAGGAAAAAAGTGCATTTTGAACACATGGGCTATTGTCCAGCAGAATTTTGCAAAAAAGCCTCGGATTTCATATCTCTATATTTTTGTCAATAAAAGGTTCTCAGAGCTAAATTTTCAAATTTCTACTTAGTTAGAGATACTCTTTATAATCAGCGCAACAGAAATCGTTATTTTCGATTTCAGGAAAAAAGTGCATTTTGAAATCATGGGCTATAGTCCAGCAGAATTTTGCAAAAAAGCCTCGGATCTCATATCTCTATATTTTTGTCAATAAAAGGTTCTCAGAGCTAAATTTTCAAATTCGTACTCAGTTACAGATACTCTTTACTATCAGCGCATCAGAAATCGTTATTTTCGATTTCAGGAAAAAAGTGCATTTTGAACACATGGGCTATTGTCCAGCAGAATTTTGCAAAAAAGCCTCGGATCTCATATCTCGATATTTTTGTCAATTAAAGGTTCTCAGAGCTAAATTTTCAAATTTGTAACTAACTAGAAATACTCTTTATAATCAGCGCAACAGAAATCGTTATTTTCGATTTCAGGAAAAAAGTGCATTTTGAACACATGGGCTATTGTCCAGCAGAATTTTGCAAAAAAGCCTCGGATCTCATATCTCGATATTTTTGTCAATAAAAGGTTCTCAGAGCTAAATTTTCAAATTTGTACTCAGTTACAGATACTCTTTACTATCAGCGCATCAGAAATCGTTATTTTCGATTTCAGGAAAAAAGTGCATTTTGAACATTTTTGGCTATTGTCCAGCAGAATTTTGCAAAAAAGCCTCGGATCTCATATCTCGATATTTTTGTCAATAAAAGGTTCTCAGAGCTAAATTTTCAAATTTGTAACTTACTAGAAATACTCTTTATAATCAGCGCAACAGAAATCGTTATTTTCGATTTCTCGAAAAAAAGTGCATTTTGAAATCATGGGCTATAGTCCAGCAGAATTTTCCAAAAAAGCCTCGGATCTCATATCTCTATATTTTTATCAATAAAAGGTTCTCAGAGCTAAATTTTCAAATTTGTACTCAGTTACAGATACTCTTTACTATCAGCGCATCAGAAATCGTTATTTTCGATTTCAGGAAAAAAGTGCATTTTGAACACATGGGCTATTGTCCAGCAGAATTTTGCAAAAAAGCCTCGGATTTCATATCTCGATATTTTTGTCAATAAAAGGTTCTCAGAGCTAAATTTTCAAATTTGTAACTTACTAGAAATACTCTTTATAATCAGCGCAACAGAAATCGTTATTTTCGATTTCTCGAAAAAAAGTGCATTTTGAAATCATGGGCTATAGTCCAGCAGAATTTTGCAAAAAAGCCTCGGATCTCATATCTCTATATTTTTGTCAATAAAAGGTTCTCAGAGCTAAATTTTCAAATTTGTACTCAGTTACAGATACTCTTTACTATCAGCGCATCAGAAATCGTTATTTTCGATTTCAGGAAAAAAGTGCATTTTGAACACATGGGCTATTGTCCAGCAGAATTTTGCAAAAAAGCCTCGGATTTCATATCTCTATATTTTTGTCAATAAAAGGTTCTCAGAGCTAAATTTTCAAATTTCTACTTAGTTAGAGATACTCTTTATAATCAGCGCAACAGAAATCGTTATTTTCGATTTCAGGAAAAAAGTGCATTTTGAAATCATGGGCTATAGTCCAGCAGAATTTTGCAAAAAAGCCTCGGATCTCATATCTCGATATTTTTGTCAATAAAAGGTTCTCAGAGCTAAATTTTCAAATTTGTACTCAGTTACAGATACTCTTTACTATCAGCGCATCAGAAATCGTTATTTTCGATTTCAGGAAAAAAGTGCATTTTGAACACATGGGCTATTGTCCAGCAGAATTTTGCAAAAAAGCCTCGGATTTCATATCTCTATATTTTTGTCAATAAAAGGTTCTCAGAGCTAAATTTTCAAATTTCTACTTAGTTAGAGATACTCTTTATAATCAGCGCAACAGAAATCGTTATTTTCGATTTCAGGAAAAAAGTGCATTTTGAAATCATGGGCTATAGTCCAGCAGAATTTTGCAAAAAAGCCTCGGATTTCATATCTCGATATTTTTGTCAATAAAAGGTTCTCAGAGCTAAATTTTCAAATTTGTACTCAGTTACAGATACTCTTTACTATCAGCGCATCAGAAATCGTTATTTTCGATTTCAGGAAAAAAGTGCATTTTGAAATCATGGGCTATAGTCCAGCAGAATTTTGCAAAAAAGCCTCGGATCTCATATCTCGATATTTTTGTCAATAAAAGGTTCTCAGAGCTAAATTTTCAAATTTGTAACTTACTAGAAATACTCTTTATAATCAGCGCAACAGAAATCGTTATTTTCGATTTCTCGAAAAAAAGTGCATTTTGAAATCATGGGCTATAGTCCAGCAGAATTTTCCAAAAAAGCCTCGGATCTCATATCTCGATATTTTTGTCAATAAAAGGTTCTCAGAGCTAAATTTTCAAATTTCTACTTAGTTAGAGATACTCTTTACTATCAGCGCATCAGAAATCGTTATTTTCGATTTCAGGAAAAAAGTGCATTTTGAACACATGGGCTATTGTCCAGCAGAATTTTGCAAAAAAGCCTCGGATTTCATATCTCGATATTTTTGTCAATAAAAGGTTCTCAGAGCTAAATTTTCAAATTTCTACTTAGTTAGAGATACTCTTTACTATCAGCGCATCAGAAATCGTTATTTTCGATTTCTCGAAAAAAAGTGCATTTTGAACACATGGGCTATTGTCCAGCAGAATTTTGCAAAAAAGCCTCGGATTTCATATCTCGATATTTTTGTCAATAAAAGTTTCTCAGAGCTAAATTTTCAAATTTGTACTCAGTTACAAATACTCTTAGTAATCAGCGCAACAGAAATCGTTATTTTCGATTTCTCGAAAAAAAGTGCATTTTGAAATCATGGGCTATAGTCCAGCAGAATTTTGCAAAAAAGCCTCGGATCTCATATCTCGATATTTTTGTCAATAAAAGGTTCTCAGAGCTAAATTTTCAAATTTCTACTTAGTTAGAGATACTCTTTACTATCAGCGCATCAGAAATCGTTATTTTCGATTTCAGGAAAAAAGTGCATTTTGAACACATGGGCTATTGTCCAGCAGAATTTTGCAAAAAAGCCTCGGATTTCATATCTCGATATTTTTGTCAATAAAAGGTTCTCAGAGCTAAATTTTCAAATTTCTACTTAGTTAGAGATACTCTTTACTATCAGCGCATCAGAAATCGTTATTTTCGATTTCTCGAAAAAAAGTGCATTTTGAACACATGGGCTATTGTCCAGCAGAATTTTGCAAAAAAGCCTCGGATTTCATATCTCGATATTTTTGTCAATAAAAGTTTCTCAGAGCTAAATTTTCAAATTTGTACTCAGTTACAAATACTCTTAGTAATCAGCGCAACAGAAATCGTTATTTTCGATTTCTCGAAAAAAAGTGCATTTTGAAATCATGGGCTATAGTCCAGCAGAATTTTGCAAAAAAGCCTCGGATCTCATATCTCGATATTTTTGTCAATAAAAGGTTCTCAGAGCTAAATTTTCAAATTTCTACTTAGTTAGAGATACTCTTTACTATCAGCGCATCAGAAATCGTTATTTTCGATTTCTCGAAAAAAAGTGCATTTTGAACACATGGGCTATTGTCCAGCAGAATTTTGCAAAAAAGCCTCGGATTTCATATCTCGATATTTTTGTCAATAAAAGTTTCTCAGAGCTAAATTTTCAAATTTGTACTCAGTTACAAATACTCTTAGTAATCAGCGCAACAGAAATCGTTATTTTCGATTTCTCGAAAAAAAGTGCATTTTGAAATCATGGGCTATAGTCCAGCAGAATTTTGCAAAAAAGCCTCGGATCTCATATCTCGATATTTTTGTCAATAAAAGGTTCTCAGAGCTAAATTTTCAAATTTCTACTTAGTTAGAGATACTCTTTACTATCAGCGCATCAGAAATCGTTATTTTCGATTTCAGGAAAAAAGTGCATTTTGAACACATGGGCTATTGTCCAGCAGAATTTTGCAAAAAAGCCTCGGATTTCATATCTCGATATTTTTGTCAATAAAAGGTTCTCAGAGCTAAATTTTCAAATTTCTACTTAGTTAGAGATACTCTTTACTATCAGCGCATCAGAAATCGTTATTTTCGATTTCTCGAAAAAAAGTGCATTTTGAACACATGGGCTATTGTCCAGCAGAATTTTGCAAAAAAGCCTCGGATTTCATATCTCGATATTTTTGTCAATAAAAGTTTCTCAGAGCTAAATTTTCAAATTTGTACTCAGTTACAAATACTCTTAGTAATCAGCGCAACAGAAATCGTTATTTTCGATTTCTCGAAAAAAAGTGCATTTTGAAATCATGGGCTATAGTCCAGCAGAATTTTGCAAAAAAGCCTCGGATCTCATATCTCGATATTTTTGTCAATAAAAGGTTCTCAGAGCTAAATTTTCAAATTTCTACTTAGTTAGAGATACTCTTTACTATCAGCGCATCAAAAATCGTTATTTTCGATTTCAGGAAAAAAGTGCATTTTGAACACATGGGCTATTGTCCAGCAGAATTTTGCAAAAAAGCCTCGGATTTCATATCTCGATATTTTTGTCAATAAAAGGTTCTCAGAGCTAAATTTTCAAATTTCTACTTAGTTAGAGATACTCTTTACTATCAGCGCATCAGAAATCGTTATTTTCGATTTCTCGAAAAAAAGTGCATTTTGAAATCATGGGCTATAGTCCAGCAGAATTTTCCAAAAAAGCCTCGGATCTCATATCTCGATATTTTTGTCAATAAAAGGTTCTCAGAGCTAAATTTTCGAATTTGTAACTAACTAGAGATACTCTTTATAATCAGCGCAACAGAAATCGTTATTTTCGATTTCAGGAAAAAAGTGCATTTTGAAATCATGGGCTATAGTCCAGCAGAATTTTCCAAAAAAGCCTCGGATCTCATATCTCTATATTTTTGTCAATAAAAGGTTCTCAGAGCTAAATTTTCGAATTTGTAACTAACTAGAGATACTCTTTATAATCAGCGCAACAGAAGTCGTTATTTTCGATTTCAGGAAAAAAGTGCATTTTGAAATCATGGGCTATAGTCCAGCAGAATTTTCCAAAAAAGCCTCGGATCTCATATCTCTATATTTTTGTCAATAAAAGGTTCTCAGAGCTAAATTTTCGAATTTGTAACTAACTAGAGATACTCTTTATAATCAGCGCAACAGAAATCGTTATTTTCGATTTCAGGAAAAAAGTGCATTTTGAAATCATGGGCTATAGTCCAGCAGAATTTTCCAAAAAAAGCCTCGGATCTCATATCTCTATATTTTTGTCAATAAAAGGTTCTCAGAGCTAAATTTTCGAATTTGTAACTAACTAGAGATACTCTTTATAATCAGCGCAACAGAAATCGTTATTTTCGATTTCAGGAAAAAAGTGCATTTTGAAATCATGGGCTATAGTCCAGCAGAATTTTCCAAAAAAGCCTCGGATCTCATATCTCTATATTTTTGTCAATAAAAGGTTCTCAGAGCTAAATTTTCAAATTTGTACTCAGTTACAGATACTCTTTACTATCAGCGCATCAGAAATCGTTATTTTCGATTTCAGGAAAAAAGTGCATTTTGAACACATGGGCTATTGTCCAGCAGAATTTTGCAAAAAAGCCTCGGATTTCATATCTCTATATTTTTGTCAATAAAAGGTTCTCAGAGCTAAATTTTCGAATTTGTAACTAACTAGAGATACTCTTTATAATCAGCGCAACAGAAATCGTTATTTTCGATTTCAGGAAAAAAGTGCATTTTGAAATCATGGGCTATAGTCCAGCAGAATTTTCCAAAAAAGCCTCGGATCTCATATCTCTATATTTTTGTCAATAAAAGGTTCTCAGAGCTAAATTTTCGAATTTGTAACTAACTAGAGATACTCTTTATAATCAGCGCAACAGAAATCGTTATTTTCGATTTCAGGAAAAAAGTGCATTTTGAAATCATGGGCTATAGTCCAGCAGAATTTTCCAAAAAAGCCTCGGATCTCATATCTCTATATTTTTGTCAATAAAAGGTTCTCAGAGCTAAATTTTCAAATTTGTACTCAGTTACAGATACTCTTTACTATCAGCGCATCAGAAATCGTTATTTTCGATTTCAGGAAAAAAGTGCATTTTGAACACATGGGCTATTGTCCAGCAGAATTTTGCAAAAAAGCCCCGGATTTCATATCTCTATATTTTTGTCAATAAAAGGTTCTCAGAGCTAAATTTTCAAATTTCTACTTAGTTAGAGATACTCTTTATAATCAGCGCAACAGAAATCGTTATTTTCGATTTCAGGAAAAAAGTGCATTTTGAAATCATGGGCTATAGTCCAGCAGAATTTTCCAAAAAAGCCTCGGATCTCATATCTCTATATTTTTGTCAATAAAAGGTTCTCAGAGCTAAATTTTCGAATTTGTAACTAACTAGAGATACTCTTTATAATCAGCGCAACAGAAATCGTTATTTTCGATTTCAGGAAAAAAGTGCATTTTGAAATCATGGGCTATAGTCCAGCAGAATTTTCCAAAAAAGCCTCGGATCTCATATCTCTATATTTTTGTCAATAAAAGGTTCTCAGAGCTAAATTTTCAAATTTGTACTCAGTTACAGATACTCTTTACTATCAGCGCAACAGAAATCGTTATTTTCGATTTCAGGAAAAAAGTGCATTTTGAAATCATGGGCTATAGTCCAGCAGAATTTTGCAAAAAAGCCTCGGATCTCATATCTCGATATTTTTGTCAATAAAAGGTTCTCAGAGCTAAATTTTCGAATTTGTAACTAACTAGAGATACTCTTTATAATCAGCGCAACAGAAATCGTTATTTTCGATTTCAGGAAAAAAGTGCATTTTGAAATCATGGGCTATAGTCCAGCAGAATTTTCCAAAAAAGCCTCGGATCTCATATCTCTATATTTTTGTCAATAAAAGGTTCTCAGAGCTAAATTTTCAAATTTGTACTCAGTTACAGATACTCTTTACTATCAGCGCATCAGAAATCGTTATTTTCGATTTCTCGAAAAAAGTGCATTTTGAACACATGGGCTATTGTCCAGCAGAATTTTGCAAAAAAGCCTCGGATTTCATATCTCGATATTTTTGTCAATAAAAGTTTCTCAGAGCTAAATTTTCAAATTTGTAACTAACTAGAGATACTCTTTATAAGCAGCGCAACAGAAATCGTTATTTTCGGTTTCTCGAAAAAAGTGCATTTTGAAATCATGGGCTATAGTCCAGCAGAATTTTGCAAAAAAGCCTCGGATCTCATATCTCGATATTTTTGTCAATAAAAGGTTCTCAGAGCTAAATTTTCAAATTTGTACTCAGTTACAAATACTCTTAGTAATCAGCGCAACAGAAATCGTTATTTTCGATTTCAGGAAAAAAGTGCATTTTGAAATCATGGGCTATAGTCCAGCAGAATTTTCCAAAAAAGCCTCGGATCTCATATCTCTATATTTTTGTCAATAAAAGGTTCTCAGAGCTAAATTTTCGAATTTGTAACTAACTAGAGATACTCTTTATAATCAGCGCAACACAAATCGTTATTTTCGATTTCAGGAAAAAAGTGCATTTTGAAATCTAAGCTATAGTCCAGCAGAATTTTCCAAAAAAGCCTCGGATCTCATATCTCAGAGCTAAATTTTCAAATTTGTACTCAGTTACAGATACTCTTTACTATCAGCGCATCAGAAATCGTTATTTTCGATTTCTCGAAATAAGTGCATTTTGAACACATGGGCTATTGTCCAGCAGAATTTTGCAAAAAAGCCTCGGATCTCATATCTCGATATTTTTGTCTATAAAAGGTTCTCAGAGCTAAATTTTCAAATTTGTACTCAGTTACAAATACTCTTAGTAATCAGCGCAACAGAAATCGTTATTTTCGATTTCAGGAAAAAAGTGCATTTTGAAATCATGGGCTATAGTCCAGCAGAATTTTCCAAAAAAGCCTCGGATCTCATATCTCTATATTTTTGTCAATAAAAGGTTCTCAGAGCTAAATTTTCAAATTTGTACTAAGTTACAGATACTCTTTATAATGAGCGCAATAGAAATCGTTATTTTCGATTTCAGGAAAAAAGTGCATTTTGAAATCATGGGCTATAGTCCAGCAGAATTTTGCAAAAAAGCCTCGAATCTCATATCTCTATATTTTTGTCAATAAAAGGTTCTCAGAGCTAAATTTTCAAATTTTTACTCAGTTACAGATACTCTTTACTATCAGCGCATCAGAAATCGTTATTTTCGATTTCTCGAAAAAAGTGCATTTTGAAATCATGGGCTATAGTCCAGCAGAATTTTCCAAAAAAGCCTCGGATCTCATATCTCTATATTTTTGTCAATAAAAGGTTCTCAGAGCTAAATTTTCAAATTTGTACTCAGTTACAGATACTCTTTACTATCAGCGCAACAGAAATCGTTATTTTCGATTTCAGGAAAAAAGTGCATTTTGAAATCATGGGCTATAGTCCAGCAGAATTTTCCAAAAAAGCCTCGGATCTCATATCTCTATATTTTTGTCAATAAAAGGTTCTCAGAGCTAAATTTTCAAATTTGTACTAAGTTACAGATACTCTTTATAATGAGCGCAATAGAAATCGTTATTTTCGATTTCAGGAAAAAAGTGCATTTTGAAATCTAAGCTATAGTCCAGCAGAATTTTCCAAAAAAGCCTCGGATCTCATATCTCTATATTTTTGTCAATAAAAGGTTCTCAGTGCTAAATTTTCAAATTTCTACTTAGTTAGAGATACTCTTTATAATCAGCGCAACAGTAATCGTTATTTTCGATTTCTCGAAAAAAGTGCATTTTGAACACATGGGCTATAGTCCAGCAGAATTTTGCAAAAAAGCCTCGAATCTCATATCTCTATATTTTTGTCAATAAAAGGTTCTCAGAGCTAAATTTTCAAATTTGTACTAAGTTACAGATACTCTTTATAATGAGCGCAATAGAAATCGTTATTTTCGATTTCAGGAAAAAAGTGCATTTTGAAATCATGGGCTATAGTCCAGCAGAATTTTGCAAAAAAGCCTCGAATCTCATATCTCTATATTTTTGTCAATAAAAGGTTCTCAGAGCTAAATTTTCAAATTTTTACTCAGTTACAGATACTCTTTACTATCAGCGCATCAGAAATCGTTATTTTCGATTTCTCGAAAAAAGTGCATTTTGAAATCATGGGCTATAGTCCAGCAGAATTTTCCAAAAAAGCCTCGGATCTCATATCTCTATATTTTTGTCAATAAAAGGTTCTCAGAGCTAAATTTTCAAATTTGTACTCAGTTACAGATACTCTTTACTATCAGCGCAACAGAAATCGTTATTTTCGATTTCAGGAAAAAAGTGCATTTTGAAATCATGGGCTATAGTCCAGCAGAATTTTGCAAAAAAGCCTCGGATCTCATATCTCGATATTTTTGTCAATAAAAGGTTCTCAGAGCTAAATTTTCAAATTTGTACTCAGTTACAGATACTCTTTACTATCAGCGCATCAGAAATCGTTATTTTCGATTTCAGGAAAAAAGTGCATTTTGAACACATGGGCTATTGTCCAGCAGAATTTTGCAAAAAAGCCTCGGATCTCATATCTCGATATTTTTGTCAATAAAAGGTTCTCAGAGCTAAATTTTCGAATTTGTAACTAACTAGAGATACTCTTTATAATCAGCGCAACAGAAATCGTTATTTTCGATTTCAGGAAAAAAGTGCATTTTGAAATCATGGGCTATAGTCCAGCAGAATTTTCCAAAAAAGCCTCGGATCTCATATCTCTATATTTTTGTCAATAAAAGGTTCTCAGGCCTAAATTTTCAAATTTGTACTCAGTTACAGATACTCTTTACTATCAGCGCAACAGAAATCGTTATTTTCGATTTCAGGAAAAAAGTGCATTTTGAAATCATGGGCTATAGTCCAGCAGAATTTTGCAAAAAAGCCTCGGATCTCATATCTCGATATTTTTGTCAATAAAAGGTTCTCAGAGCTAAATTTTCGAATTTGTAACTAACTAGAGATACTCTTTATAATCAGCGCAACAGAAATCGTTATTTTCGATTTCAGGAAAAAAGTGCATTTTGAAATCATGGGCTATAGTCCAGCAGAATTTTCCAAAAAAGCCTCGGATCTCATATCTCTATATTTTTGTCAATAAAAGGTTCTCAGAGCTAAATTTTCGAATTTGTAACTAACTAGAGATACTCTTTATAATCAGCGCAACACAAATCGTTATTTTCGATTTCAGGAAAAAAGTGCATTTTGAAATCTAAGCTATAGTCCAGCAGAATTTTCCAAAAAAGCCTCGGATCTCATATCTCGATATTTTTGTCAATAAAAGGTTCTCAGAGCTAAATTTTCGAATTTGTAACTAACTAGAGATACTCTTTATAATCAGCGCAACAGAAATCGTTATTTTCGGTTTCTCGAAAAAAGTGCATTTTGAAATCATGGGCTATAGTCCAGCAGAATTTTGCAAAAAAGCCTCGGATCTCATATCTCGATATTTTTGTCAATAAAAGGTTCTCAGAGCTAAATTTTCGAATTTGTAACTAACTAGAGATACTCTTTATAATCAGCGCAACAGAAATCGTTATTTTCGGTTTCTCGAAAAAAGTGCATTTTGAAATCATGGGCTATAGTCCAGCCGAATTTTCCAAAAAAGCCTCGGATCTCATATCTCTATATTTTTGTCAATAAAAGGTTCTCAGAGCTAAATTTTCAAATTTGTACTCAGTTACAGATACTCTTTACTATCAGCGCATCAGAAATCGTTATTTTCGATTTCTCGAAAAAAGTGCATTTTGAACACATGGGCTATTGTCCAGCAGAATTTTGCAAAAAAGCCTCGGATCTCATATCTCGATATTTTTGTCTATAAAAGGTTCTCAGAGCTAAATTTTCAAATTTGTACTCAGTTACAAATACTCTTAGTAATCAGCGCAACAGAAATCGTTATTTTCGATTTCAGGAAAAAAGTGCATTTTGAAATCTAAGCTATAGTCCAGCAGAATTTTCCAAAAAAGCCTCGGATCTCATATCTCGATATTTTTGTCAATAAAAGGTTCTCAGAGCTAAATTTTCGAATTTGTAACTAACTAGAGATACTCTTTATAATCAGCGCAACAGAAATCGTTATTTTCGGTTTCTCGAAAAAAGTGCATTTTGAAATCATGGGCTATAGTCCAGCAGAATTTTGCAAAAAAGCCTCGGATCTCATATCTCGATATTTTTGTCTATAAAAGGTTCTCAGAGCTAAATTTTCAAATTTGTACTCAGTTACAAATACTCTTTATAATCAGCGCAACACAAATCGTTATTTTCGATTTCAGGAAAAAAGTGCATTTTGAAATCATGGGCTATAGTCCAGCAGAATTTTCCAAAAAAGCCTCGGATCTCATATCTCTATATTTTTGTCAATAAAAGGTTCTCAGTGCTAAATTTTCAAATTTCTACTTAGTTAGAGATACTCTTTATAATCAGCGCAACAGTAATCGTTATTTTCGATTTCTCGAAAAAAGTGCATTTTGAAATCATGGGCTACAGTCCAGCAGAATTTTGCAAAAAAGCCTCGGATCTCATATCTCGATATTTTTGTCAATAAAAGGTTCTCAGAGCTAAATTTTCGAATTTGTAACTAACTAGAGATACTCTTTATAATCAGCGCAACAGAAATCGTTATTTTCGGTTTCTCGAAAAAAGTGCATTTTGAAATCATGGGCTATAGTCCAGCAGAATTTTGCAAAAAAGCCTCGGATCTCATATCTCGATATTTTTGTCAATAAAAGGTTCTCAGAGCTAAATTTTCGAATTTGTAACTAACTAGAGATACTCTTTATAATCAGCGCAACAGAAATCGTTATTTTCGGTTTCTCGAAAAAAGTGCATTTTGAAATCATGGGCTATAGTCCAGCAGAATTTTCCAAAAAAGCCTCGGATCTCATATCTCTATATTTTTGTCAATAAAAGGTTCTCAGAGCTAAATTTTCAAATTTGTACTCAGTTACAGATACTCTTTACTATCAGCGCATCAGAAATCGTTATTTTCGATTTCTCGAAAAAAGTGCATTTTGAACACATGGGCTATTGTCCAGCAGAATTTTGCAAAAAAGCCTCGGATCTCATATCTCGATATTTTTGTCTATAAAAGGTTCTCAGAGCTAAATTTTCAAATTTGTACTCAGTTACAAAAACTCTTAGTAATCAGCGCAACAGAAATCGTTATTTTCGATTTCAGGAAAAAAGTGCATTTTGAAATCATGGGCTATAGTCCAGCAGAATTTTCCAAAAAAGCCTCGGATCTCATATCTCTATATTTTTGTCAATAAAAGGTTCTCAGAGCTAAATTTTCAAATTTGTACTAAGTTACAGATACTCTTTATAATGAGCGCAATAGAAATCGTTATTTTCGATTTCAGGAAAAAAGTGCATTTTGAAATCATGGGCTATAGTCCAGCAGAATTTTGCAAAAAAGCCTCGAATCTCATATCTCTATATTTTTGTCAATAAAAGGTTCTCAGAGCTAAATTTTCAAATTTGTACTAAGTTACAGATACTCTTTATAATGAGCGCAATAGAAATCGTTATTTTCGATTTCAGGAAAAAAGTGCATTTTGAAATCATGGGCTATAGTCCAGCAGAATTTTGCAAAAAAGCCTCGGATCTCATATCTCTATATTTTTGTCAATAAAAGGTTCTCAGAGCTAAATTTTCAAATTTGTACTCAGTTACAGATACTCTTTACTATCAGCGCATCAGAAATCGTTATTTTCGATTTCAGGAAAAAAGTGCATTTTGAAATCATGGGCTATAGTCCAGCAGAATTTTGCAAAAAAGCTAAATTTTCAAATTTGTACTCAGTTACAGATACTCTTTACTATCAGCGCAACAGAAATCGTTATTTTCGATTTCAGGAAAAAAGTGCATTTTGAAATCATGGGCTATAGTCCAGCAGAATTTTCCAAAAAAGCCTCGGATCTCATATCTCTATATTTTTGTCAATAAAAGGTTCTCAGAGCTAAATTTTCAAATTTGTAACTAACTAGAGATACTCTTTATAATCAGCGCAACAGAAATCGTTATTTTCGATTTCAGGAAAAAAGTGCATTTTGAAATCATGGGCTATAGTCCAGCAGAATTTTCCAAAAAAGCCTCGGATCTCATATCTCTATATTTTTGTCAATAAAGGGTTCTCAGAGCTAAATTTTCAAATTTGTACTCAGTTACAGATACTCTTTACTATCAGCGCATCAGAAATCGTTATTTTCGATTTCTCGAAAAAAGTGCATTTTGAACACATGGGCTATTGTCCAGCAGAATTTTGCAAAAAAGCCTCGGATTTCATATCTCGATATTTTTGTCAATAAAAGTTTCTCAGAGCTAAATTTTCAAATTTGTAACTAACTAGAGATACTCTTTATAAGCAGCGCAACAGAAATCGTTATTTTCGGTTTCTCGAAAAAAGTGCATTTTGAAATCATGGGCTATAGTCCAGCAGAATTTTGCAAAAAAGCCTCGGATCTCATATCTCGATGTTTTTGTCAATAAAAGGTTCTCAGAGCTAAATTTTCGAATTTGTAACTAACTAGAGATACTCTTTATAATCAGCGCAACAGAAATCGTTATTTTCGGTTTCTCGAAAAAAGTGCATTTTGAAATCATGGGCTATAGTCCAGCAGAATTTTCCAAAAAAGCCTCGGATCTCATATCTCTATATTTTTGTCAATAAAAGGTTCTCAGAGCTAAATTTTCAAATTTGTACTCAGTTACAGATACTCTTTACTATCAGCGCATCAGAAATCGTTATTTTCGATTTCTCGAAAAAAGTGCATTTTGAACACATGGGCTATTGTCCAGCAGAATTTTGCAAAAAAGCCTCGGATCTCATATCTCGATATTTTTGTCTATAAAAGGTTCTCAGAGCTAAATTTTCAAATTTGTACTCAGTTACAAATACTCTTAGTAATCAGCGCAACAGAAATCGTTATTTTCGATTTCAGGAAAAAAGTGCATTTTGAAATCATGGGCTATAGTCCAGCAGAATTTTCCAAAAAAGCCTCGGATCTCATATCTCTATATTTTTGTCAATAAAAGGTTCTCAGAGCTAAATTTTCGAATTTGTAACTAACTAGAGATACTCTTTATAATCAGCGCAACACAAATCGTTATTTTCGATTTCAGGAAAAAAGTGCATTTTGAAATCTAAGCTATAGTCCAGCAGAATTTTCCAAAAAAGCCTCGGATCTCATATCTCTATATTTTTGTCAATAAAAGGTTCTCAGTGCTAAATTTTCAAATTTCTACTTAGTTAGAGATACTCTTTATAATCAGCGCAACAGTAATCGTTATTTTCGATTTCTCGAAAAAAGTGCATTTTGAACACATGGGCTATAGTCCAGCAGAATTTTGCAAAAAAGCCTCGAATCTCATATCTCTATATTTTTGTCAATAAAAGGTTCTCAGAGCTAAATTTTCAAATTTGTACTAAGTTACAGATACTCTTTATAATGAGCGCAATAGAAATCGTTATTTTCGATTTCAGGAAAAAAGTGCATTTTGAAATCATGGGCTATAGTCCAGCAGAATTTTGCAAAAAAGCCTCGAATCTCATATCTCTATATTTTTGTCAATAAAAGGTTCTCAGAGCTAAATTTTCAAATTTTTACTCAGTTACAGATACTCTTTACTATCAGCGCATCAGAAATCGTTATTTTCGATTTCTCGAAAAAAGTGCATTTTGAAATCATGGGCTATAGTCCAGCAGAATTTTCCAAAAAAGCCTCGGATCTCATATCTCTATATTTTTGTCAATAAAAGGTTCTCAGAGCTAAATTTTCAAATTTGTACTCAGTTACAGATACTCTTTACTATCAGCGCAACAGAAATCGTTATTTTCGATTTCAGGAAAAAAGTGCATTTTGAAATCATGGGCTATAGTCCAGCAGAATTTTGCAAAAAAGCCTCGGATCTCATATCTCGATATTTTTGTCAATAAAAGGTTCTCAGAGCTAAATTTTCAAATTTGTACTCAGTTACAGATACTCTTTACTATCAGCGCATCAGAAATCGTTATTTTCGATTTCAGGAAAAAAGTGCATTTTGAACACATGGGCTATTGTCCAGCAGAATTTTGCAAAAAAGCCTCGGATCTCATATCTCGATATTTTTGTCAATAAAAGGTTCTCAGAGCTAAATTTTCGAATTTGTAACTAACTAGAGATACTCTTTATAATCAGCGCAACAGAAATCGTTATTTTCGATTTCAGGAAAAAAGTGCATTTTGAAATCATGGGCTATAGTCCAGCAGAATTTTCCAAAAAAGCCTCGGATCTCATATCTCTATATTTTTGTCAATAAAGGGTTCTCAGAGCTAAATTTTCAAATTTGTACTCAGTTACAAATACTCTTAGTAATCAGCGCAACAGAAATCGTTATTTTCGATTTCAGGAAAAAAGTGCATTTTGAAATCATGGGCTATAGTCCAGCAGAATTTTCCAAAAAAGCCTCGGATCTCATATCTCTATATTTTTGTCAATAAAAGGTTCTCAGAGCTAAATTTTCGAATTTGTAACTAACTAGAGATACTCTTTATAATCAGCGCAACACAAATCGTTATTTTCGATTTCAGGAAAAAAGTGCATTTTGAAATCTAAGCTATAGTCCAGCAGAATTTTCCAAAAAAGCCTCGGATCTCATATCTCGATATTTTTGTCAATAAAAGGTTCTCAGAGCTAAATTTTCAAATTTGTACTCAGTTACAGATACTCTTTACTATCAGCGCATCAGAAATCGTTATTTTCGATTTCTCGAAAAAAGTGCATTTTGAACACATGGGCTATTGTCCAGCAGAATTTTGCAAAAAAGCCTCGGATCTCATATCTCGATATTTTTGTCTATAAAAGGTTCTCAGAGCTAAATTTTCAAATTTGTACTCAGTTACAAATACTCTTAGTAATCAGCGCAACAGAAATCGTTATTTTCGATTTCAGGAAAAAAGTGCATTTTGAAATCATGGGCTATAGTCCAGCAGAATTTTCCAAAAAAGCCTCGGATCTCATATCTCTATATTTTTGTCAATAAAAGGTTCTCAGAGCTAAATTTTCGAATTTGTAACTAACTAGAGATACTCTTTATAATCAGCGCAACAGAAATCGTTATTTTCGATTTCAGGAAAAAAGTGCATTTTGAAATCTAAGCTATAGTCCAGCAGAATTTTCCAAAAAAGCCTCGGATCTCATATCTCGATATTTTTGTCAATAAAAGGTTCTCAGAGCTAAATTTTCGAATTTGTAACTAACTAGAGATACTCTTTATAATCAGCGCAACAGAAATCGTTATTTTCGGTTTCTCGAAAAAAGTGCATTTTGAAATCATGGGCTATAGTCCAGCAGAATTTTGCAAAAAAGCCTCGGATCTCATATCTCGATGTTTTTGTCAATAAAAGGTTCTCAGAGCTAAATTTTCGAATTTGTAACTAACTAGAGATACTCTTTATAATCAGCGCAACAGAAATCGTTATTTTCGGTTTCTCGAAAAAAGTGCATTTTGAAATCATGGGCTATAGTCCAGCAGAATTTTCCAAAAAAGCCTCGGATCTCATATCTCTATATTTTTGTCAATAAAAGGTTCTCAGAGCTAAATTTTCAAATTTGTACTCAGTTACAGATACTCTTTACTATCAGCGCATCAGAAATCGTTATTTTCGATTTCTCGAAAAAAGTGCATTTTGAACACATGGGCTATTGTCCAGCAGAATTTTGCAAAAAAGCCTCGGATCTCATATCTCGATATTTTTGTCTATAAAAGGTTCTCAGAGCTAAATTTTCAAATTTGTACTCAGTTACAAAAACTCTTAGTAATCAGCGCAACAGAAATCGTTATTTTCGATTTCAGGAAAAAAGTGCATTTTGAAATCATGGGCTATAGTCCAGCAGAATTTTCCAAAAAAGCCTCGGATCTCATATCTCTATATTTTTGTCAATAAAAGGTTCTCAGAGCTAAATTTTCAAATTTGTACTAAGTTACAGATACTCTTTATAATGAGCGCAATAGAAATCGTTATTTTCGATTTCAGGAAAAAAGTGCATTTTGAAATCATGGGCTATAGTCCAGCAGAATTTTGCAAAAAAGCCTCGAATCTCATATCTCGATATTTTTGTCTATAAAAGGTTCTCAGAGCTAAATTTTCAAATTTGTACTCAGTTACAAATACTCTTAGTAATCAGCGCAACAGAAATCGTTATTTTCGATTTCAGGAAAAAAGTGCATTTTGAAATCTAAGCTATAGTCCAGCAGAATTTTCCAAAAAAGCCTCGGATCTCATATCTCGATATTTTTGTCAATAAAAGGTTCTCAGAGCTAAATTTTCGAATTTGTAACTAACTAGAGATACTCTTTATAATCAGCGCAACAGAAATCGTTATTTTCGGTTTCTCGAAAAAAGTGCATTTTGAAATCATGGGCTATAGTCCAGCAGAATTTTGCAAAAAAGCCTCGGATCTCATATCTCGATGTTTTTGTCAATAAAAGGTTCTCAGAGCTAAATTTTCGAATTTGTAACTAACTAGAGATACTCTTTATAATCAGCGCAACAGAAATCGTTATTTTCGGTTTCTCGAAAAAAGTGCATTTTGAAATCATGGGCTATAGTCCAGCCGAATTTTCCAAAAAAGCCTCGGATCTCATATCTCTATATTTTTGTCAATAAAAGGTTCTCAGAGCTAAATTTTCAAATTTGTACTTAGTAAGAGATACTCTTTATAATCAGCGCAACAGAAATCGTAATTTTCGATTTCAGCAAAAAAGTGCATTTTGAAATCATGGGCTATAGTCCAGCAGAATTTTGCAAAAAAGCCTCGGATCTCATATCTCTATATTTTTGTCAATAAAAGGGCCTCAGAGCTAAATTTTCATATTTGTACTTAGTTAGAGATACTCTTTATAATCAGCGCAACAGAAATCGTTATTTTCGATTTCAGGAAAAAAGTGCATTTTGAAATCATGGGCTATAGTCCAGCAGAATTTTCCAAAAAAGCCTCGGATCTCATATCTCTATATTTTTGTCAATAAAAGGTTCTCAGAGCTAAATTTTCAAATTTGTACTAAGTTACAGATACTCTTTATAATGAGCGCAATAGAAATCGTTATTTTCGATTTCAGGAAAAAAGTGCATTTTGAAATCATGGGCTATAGTCCAGCAGAATTTTGCAAAAAAGCCTCGAATCTCATATCTCTATATTTTTGTCAATAAAAGGTTCTCAGAGCTAAATTTTCAAATTTGTACTAAGTTACAGATACTCTTTATAATGAGCGCAATAGAAATCGTTATTTTCGATTTCAGGAAAAAAGTGCATTTTGAAATCATGGGCTATAGTCCAGCAGAATTTTGCAAAAAAGCCTCGGATCTCATATCTCTATATTTTTGTCAATAAAAGGTTCTCAGAGCTAAATTTTCAAATTTGTACTCAGTTACAGATACTCTTTACTATCAGCGCATCAGAAATCGTTATTTTCGATTTCAGGAAAAAAGTGCATTTTGAACACATGGGCTATTGTCCAGCAGAATTTTGCAAAAAAGCCTCGGATCTCATATCTCGATATTTTTGTCAATAAAAGGTTCTCAGAGCTAAATTTTCGAATTTGTAACTAACTAGAGATACTCTTTATAATCAGCGCAACAGAAATCGTTATTTTCGATTTCAGGAAAAAAGTGCATTTTGAAATCATGGGCTATAGTCCAGCAGAATTTTCCAAAAAAGCCTCGGATCTCATATCTCTATATTTTTGTCAATAAAAGGTTCTCAGAGCTAAATTTTCAAATTTGTACTCAGTTACAGATACTCTTTACTATCAGCGCAACAGAAATCGTTATTTTCGATTTCAGGAAAAAAGTGCATTTTGAAATCATGGGCTATAGTCCAGCAGAATTTTGCAAAAAAGCCTCGGATCTCATATCTCGATATTTTTGTCAATAAAAGGTTCTCAGAGCTAAATTTTCAAATTTGTACTCAGTTACAGATACTCTTTACTATCAGCGCATCAGAAATCGTTATTTTCGATTTCAGGAAAAAAGTGCATTTTGAAATCATGGGCTATAGTCCAGCAGAATTTTGCAAAAAAGCCTCGGATCTCATATCTCGATATTTTTGTCAATAAAAGGTTCTCAGAGCTAAATTTTCAAATTTGTACTCAGTTACAGATACTCTTTACTATCAGCGCAACAGAAATCGTTACTTTCGATTTCAGGAAAAAAGTGCATTTTGAAATCATGGGCTATAGTCCAGCAGAATTTTGCAAAAAAGCCTCGGATCTCATATCTCGATATTTTTGTCAATAAAAGGTTCTCAGAGCTAAATTTTCAAATTTGTAACTAACTAGAGATACTCTTTATAATCAGCGCAACAGAAATCGTTATTTTCGATTTCAGGAAAAAAGTGCATTTTGAAATCATGGGCTATAGTCCAGCAGAATTTTCCAAAAAAGCCTCGGATCTCATATCTCTATATTTTTGTCAATAAAGGGTTCTCAGAGCTAAATTTTCAAATTTGTACTCAGTTACAGATACTCTTTACTATCAGCGCATCAGAAATCGTTATTTTCGATTTCTCGAAAAAAGTGCATTTTGAACACATGGGCTATTGTCCAGCAGAATTTTGCAAAAAAGCCTCGGATTTCATATCTCGATATTTTTGTCAATAAAAGTTTCTCAGAGCTAAATTTTCAAATTTGTAACTAACTAGAGATACTCTTTATAAGCAGCGCAACAGAAATCGTTATTTTCGGTTTCTCGAAAAAAGTGCATTTTGAAATCATGGGCTATAGTCCAGCAGAATTTTGCAAAAAAGCCTCGGATCTCATATCTCGATGTTTTTGTCAATAAAAGGTTCTCAGAGCTAAATTTTCGAATTTGTAACTAACTAGAGATACTCTTTATAATCAGCGCAACAGAAATCGTTATTTTCGGTTTCTCGAAAAAAGTGCATTTTGAAATCATGGGCTATAGTCCAGCAGAATTTTCCAAAAAAGCCTCGGATCTCATATCTCTATATTTTTGTCAATAAAAGGTTCTCAGAGCTAAATTTTCAAATTTGTACTCAGTTACAGATACTCTTTACTATCAGCGCATCAGAAATCGTTATTTTCGATTTCTCGAAAAAAGTGCATTTTGAACACATGGGCTATTGTCCAGCAGAATTTTGCAAAAAAGCCTCGGATCTCATATCTCGATATTTTTGTCTATAAAAGGTTCTCAGAGCTAAATTTTCAAATTTGTACTCAGTTACAAATACTCTTAGTAATCAGCGCAACAGAAATCGTTATTTTCGATTTCAGGAAAAAAGTGCATTTTGAAATCATGGGCTATAGTCCAGCAGAATTTTCCAAAAAAGCCTCGGATCTCATATCTCGATATTTTTGTCAATAAAAGGTTCTCAGAGCTAAATTTTCGAATTTGTAACTAACTAGAGATACTCTTTATAATCAGCGCAACACAAATCGTTATTTTCGATTTCAGGAAAAAAGTGCATTTTGAAATCTAAGCTATAGTCCAGCAGAATTTTCCAAAAAAGCCTCGGATCTCATATCTCTATATTTTTGTCAATAAAAGGTTCTCAGTGCTAAATTTTCAAATTTCTACTTAGTTAGAGATACTCTTTATAATCAGCGCAACAGTAATCGTTATTTTCGATTTCTCGAAAAAAGTGCATTTTGAAATCATGGGCTATAGTCCAGCAGAATTTTGCAAAAAAGCCTCGGATCTCATATCTCGATGTTTTTGTCAATAAAAGGTTCTCAGAGCTAAATTTTCGAATTTGTAACTAACTAGAGATACTCTTTATAATCAGCGCAACAGAAATCGTTATTTTCGGTTTCTCGAAAAAAGTGCATTTTGAAATCATGGGCTATAGTCCAGCAGAATTTTGCAAAAAAGCCTCGGATCTCATATCTCGATGTTTTTGTCAATAAAAGGTTCTCAGAGCTAAATTTTCGAATTTGTAACTAACTAGAGATACTCTTTATAATCAGCGCAACAGAAATCGTTATTTTCGGTTTCTCGAAAAAAGTGCATTTTGAAATCATGGGCTATAGTCCAGCAGAATTTTCCAAAAAAGCCTCGGATCTCATATCTCTATATTTTTGTCAATAAAAGGTTCTCAGAGCTAAATTTTCAAATTTGTACTCAGTTACAGATACTCTTTACTATCAGCGCATCAGAAATCGTTATTTTCGATTTCTCGAAAAAAGTGCATTTTGAACACATGGGCTATTGTCCAGCAGAATTTTGCAAAAAAGCCTCGGATCTCATATCTCGATATTTTTGTCTATAAAAGGTTCTCAGAGCTAAATTTTCAAATTTGTACTCAGTTACAAAAACTCTTAGTAATCAGCGCAACAGAAATCGTTATTTTCGATTTCAGGAAAAAAGTGCATTTTGAAATCATGGGCTATAGTCCAGCAGAATTTTCCAAAAAAGCCTCGGATCTCATATCTCTATATTTTTGTCAATAAAAGGTTCTCAGAGCTAAATTTTCAAATTTGTACTAAGTTACAGATACTCTTTATAATGAGCGCAATAGAAATCGTTATTTTCGATTTCAGGAAAAAAGTGCATTTTGAAATCATGGGCTATAGTCCAGCAGAATTTTGCAAAAAAGCCTCGAATCTCATATCTCTATATTTTTGTCAATAAAAGGTTCTCAGAGCTAAATTTTCAAATTTGTACTCAGTTACAGATACTCTTTACTATCAGCGCATCAGAAATCGTTATTTTCGATTTCTCGAAAAAAGTGCATTTTGAACACATGGGCTATTGTCCAGCAGAATTTTGCAAAAAAGCCTCGGATCTCATATCTCGATATTTTTGTCTATAAAAGGTTCTCAGAGCTAAATTTTCAAATTTGTACTCAGTTACAAATACTCTTAGTAATCAGCGCAACAGAAATCGTTATTTTCGATTTCAGGAAAAAAGTGCATTTTGAAATCTAAGCTATAGTCCAGCAGAATTTTCCAAAAAAGCCTCGGATCTCATATCTCGATATTTTTGTCAATAAAAGGTTCTCAGAGCTAAATTTTCGAATTTGTAACTAACTAGAGATACTCTTTATAATCAGCGCAACAGAAATCGTTATTTTCGGTTTCTCGAAAAAAGTGCATTTTGAAATCATGGGCTATAGTCCAGCAGAATTTTGCAAAAAAGCCTCGGATCTCATATCTCGATGTTTTTGTCAATAAAAGGTTCTCAGAGCTAAATTTTCGAATTTGTAACTAACTAGAGATACTCTTTATAATCAGCGCAACAGAAATCGTTATTTTCGGTTTCTCGAAAAAAGTGCATTTTGAAATCATGGGCTATAGTCCAGCCGAATTTTCCAAAAAAGCCTCGGATCTCATATCTCTATATTTTTGTCAATAAAAGGTTCTCAGAGCTAAATTTTCAAATTTGTACTTAGTAAGAGATACTCTTTATAATCAGCGCAACAGAAATCGTAATTTTCGATTTCAGCAAAAAAGTGCATTTTGAAATCATGGGCTATAGTCCAGCAGAATTTTGCAAAAAAGCCTCGGATCTCATATCTCTATATTTTTGTCAATAAAAGGGCCTCAGAGCTAAATTTTCATATTTGTACTTAGTTAGAGATACTCTTTATAATCAGCGCAACAGAAATCGTTATTTTCGATTTCAGGAAAAAAGTGCATTTTGAAATCATGGGCTATAGTCCAGCAGAATTTTCCAAAAAAGCCTCGGATCTCATATCTCTATATTTTTGTCAATAAAAGGTTCTCAGAGCTAAATTTTCAAATTTGTACTAAGTTACAGATACTCTTTATAATGAGCGCAATAGAAATCGTTATTTTCGATTTCAGGAAAAAAGTGCATTTTGAAATCATGGGCTATAGTCCAGCAGAATTTTGCAAAAAAGCCTCGAATCTCATATCTCTATATTTTTGTCAATAAAAGGTTCTCAGAGCTAAATTTTCAAATTTGTACTAAGTTACAGATACTCTTTATAATGAGCGCAATAGAAATCGTTATTTTCGATTTCAGGAAAAAAGTGCATTTTGAAATCATGGGCTATAGTCCAGCAGAATTTTGCAAAAAAGCCTCGGATCTCATATCTCTATATTTTTGTCAATAAAAGGTTCTCAGAGCTAAATTTTCAAATTTGTACTCAGTTACAGATACTCTTTACTATCAGCGCATCAGAAATCGTTATTTTCGATTTCAGGAAAAAAGTGCATTTTGAACACATGGGCTATTGTCCAGCAGAATTTTGCAAAAAAGCCTCGGATCTCATATCTCGATATTTTTGTCAATAAAAGGTTCTCAGAGCTAAATTTTCGAATTTGTAACTAACTAGAGATACTCTTTATAATCAGCGCAACAGAAATCGTTATTTTCGATTTCAGGAAAAAAGTGCATTTTGAAATCATGGGCTATAGTCCAGCAGAATTTTCCAAAAAAGCCTCGGATCTCATATCTCTATATTTTTGTCAATAAAAGGTTCTCAGAGCTAAATTTTCAAATTTGTACTCAGTTACAGATACTCTTTACTATCAGCGCAACAGAAATCGTTATTTTCGATTTCAGGAAAAAAGTGCATTTTGAAATCATGGGCTATAGTCCAGCAGAATTTTGCAAAAAAGCCTCGGATCTCATATCTCGATATTTTTGTCAATAAAAGGTTCTCAGAGCTAAATTTTCAAATTTGTACTCAGTTACAGATACTCTTTACTATCAGCGCATCAGAAATCGTTATTTTCGATTTCAGGAAAAAAGTGCATTTTGAAATCATGGGCTATAGTCCAGCAGAATTTTCCAAAAAAGCCTCGGATCTCATATCTCTATATTTTTGTCAATAAAAGGTTCTCAGAGCTAAATTTTCAAATTTGTACTCAGTTACAGATACTCTTTACTATCAGCGCAACAGAAATCGTTACTTTCGATTTCAGGAAAAAAGTGCATTTTGAAATCATGGGCTATAGTCCAGCAGAATTTTGCAAAAAAGCCTCGGATCTCATATCTCGATATTTTTGTCAATAAAAGGTTCTCAGAGCTAAATTTTCAAATTTGTAACTAACTAGAGATACTCTTTATAATCAGCGCAACAGAAATCGTTATTTTCGATTTCAGGAAAAAAGTGCATTTTGAAATCATGGGCTATAGTCCAGCAGAATTTTCCAAAAAAGCCTCGGATCTCATATCTCTATATTTTTGTCAATAAAGGGTTCTCAGAGCTAAATTTTCAAATTTGTACTCAGTTACAGATACTCTTTACTATCAGCGCATCAGAAATCGTTATTTTCGATTTCTCGAAAAAAGTGCATTTTGAACACATGGGCTATTGTCCAGCAGAATTTTGCAAAAAAGCCTCGGATTTCATATCTCGATATTTTTGTCAATAAAAGTTTCTCAGAGCTAAATTTTCAAATTTGTAACTAACTAGAGATACTCTTTATAAGCAGCGCAACAGAAATCGTTATTTTCGGTTTCTCGAAAAAAGTGCATTTTGAAATCATGGGCTATAGTCCAGCAGAATTTTGCAAAAAAGCCTCGGATCTCATATCTCGATGTTTTTGTCAATAAAAGGTTCTCAGAGCTAAATTTTCGAATTTGTAACTAACTAGAGATACTCTTTATAATCAGCGCAACAGAAATCGTTATTTTCGGTTTCTCGAAAAAAGTGCATTTTGAAATCATGGGCTATAGTCCAGCAGAATTTTCCAAAAAAGCCTCGGATCTCATATCTCTATATTTTTGTCAATAAAAGGTTCTCAGAGCTAAATTTTCAAATTTGTACTCAGTTACAGATACTCTTTACTATCAGCGCATCAGAAATCGTTATTTTCGATTTCAGGAAAAAAGTGCATTTTGAACACATGGGCTATTGTCCAGCAGAATTTTGCAAAAAAGCCTCGGATCTCATATCTCGATATTTTTGTCAATAAAAGGTTCTCAGAGCTAAATTTTCGAATTTGTAACTAACTAGAGATACTCTTTATAATCAGCGCAACAGAAATCGTTATTTTCGATTTCAGGAAAAAAGTGCATTTTGAAATCATGGGCTATAGTCCAGCAGAATTTTCCAAAAAAGCCTCGGATCTCATATCTCTATATTTTTGTCAATAAAAGGTTCTCAGAGCTAAATTTTCAAATTTGTACTCAGTTACAGATACTCTTTACTATCAGCGCAACAGAAATCGTTATTTTCGATTTCAGGAAAAAAGTGCATTTTGAAATCATGGGCTATAGTCCAGCAGAATTTTGCAAAAAAGCCTCGGATCTCATATCTCTATATTTTTGTCAATAAAAGGTTCTCAGAGCTAAATTTTCAAATTTGTAACTAACTAGAGATACTCTTTATAATCAGCGCAACAGAAATCGTTATTTTCGATTTCAGGAAAAAAGTGCATTTTGAAATCATGGGCTATAGTCCAGCAGAATTTTCCAAAAAAGCCTCGGATCTCATATCTCTATATTTTTGTCAATAAAGGGTTCTCAGAGCTAAATTTTCAAATTTGTACTCAGTTACAGATACTCTTTACTATCAGCGCATCAGAAATCGTTATTTTCGATTTCTCGAAAAAAGTGCATTTTGAACACATGGGCTATTGTCCAGCAGAATTTTGCAAAAAAGCCTCGGATCTCATATCTCGATATTTTTGTCTATAAAAGGTTCTCAGAGCTAAATTTTCAAATTTGTACTCAGTTACAAATACTCTTAGTAATCAGCGCAACAGAAATCGTTATTTTCGATTTCAGGAAAAAAGTGCATTTTGAAATCATGGGCTATAGTCCAGCAGAATTTTCCAAAAAAGCCTCGGATCTCATATCTCGATATTTTTGTCAATAAAAGGTTCTCAGAGCTAAATTTTCGAATTTGTAACTAACTAGAGATACTCTTTATAATCAGCGCAACACAAATCGTTATTTTCGATTTCAGGAAAAAAGTGCATTTTGAAATCTAAGCTATAGTCCAGCAGAATTTTCCAAAAAAGCCTCGGATCTCATATCTCTATATTTTTGTCAATAAAAGGTTCTCAGTGCTAAATTTTCAAATTTCTACTTAGTTAGAGATACTCTTTATAATCAGCGCAACAGTAATCGTTATTTTCGATTTCTCGAAAAAAGTGCATTTTGAAATCATGGGCTATAGTCCAGCAGAATTTTGCAAAAAAGCCTCGGATCTCATATCTCGATGTTTTTGTCAATAAAAGGTTCTCAGAGCTAAATTTTCGAATTTGTAACTAACTAGAGATACTCTTTATAATCAGCGCAACAGAAATCGTTATTTTCGGTTTCTCGAAAAAAGTGCATTTTGAAATCATGGGCTATAGTCCAGCAGAATTTTCCAAAAAAGCCTCGGATCTCATATCTCTATATTTTTGTCAATAAAAGGTTCTCAGAGCTAAATTTTCAAATTTGTACTCAGTTACAGATACTCTTTACTATCAGCGCATCAGAAATCGTTATTTTCGATTTCTCGAAAAAAGTGCATTTTGAACACATGGGCTATTGTCCAGCAGAATTTTGCAAAAAAGCCTCGGATCTCATATCTCGATATTTTTGTCTATAAAAGGTTCTCAGAGCTAAATTTTCAAATTTGTACTCAGTTACAAATACTCTTAGTAATCAGCGCAACAGAAATCGTTATTTTCGATTTCAGGAAAAAAGTGCATTTTGAAATCATGGGCTATAGTCCAGCAGAATTTTCCAAAAAAGCCTCGGATCTCATATCTCTATATTTTTGTCAATAAAAGGTTCTCAGAGCTAAATTTTCGAATTTGTAACTAACTAGAGATACTCTTTATAATCAGCGCAACACAAATCGTTATTTTCGATTTCAGGAAAAAAGTGCATTTTGAAATCTAAGCTATAGTCCAGCAGAATTTTCCAAAAAAGCCTCGGATCTCATATCTCTATATTTTTGTCAATAAAAGGTTCTCAGTGCTAAATTTTCAAATTTCTACTTAGTTAGAGATACTCTTTATAATCAGCGCAACAGTAATCGTTATTTTCGATTTCTCGAAAAAAGTGCATTTTGAACACATGGGCTATAGTCCAGCAGAATTTTGCAAAAAAGCCTCGAATCTCATATCTCTATATTTTTGTCAATAAAAGGTTCTCAGAGCTAAATTTTCAAATTTGTACTAAGTTACAGATACTCTTTATAATGAGCGCAATAGAAATCGTTATTTTCGATTTCAGGAAAAAAGTGCATTTTGAAATCATGGGCTATAGTCCAGCAGAATTTTCCAAAAAAGCCTCGGATCTCATATCTCTATATTTTTGTCAATAAAAGGTTCTCAGAGCTAAATTTTCAAATTTGTACTCAGTTACAGATACTCTTTACTATCAGCGCAACAGAAATCGTTATTTTCGATTTCAGGAAAAAAGTGCATTTTGAAATCATGGGCTATAGTCCAGCAGAATTTTGCAAAAAAGCCTCGGATCTCATATCTCGATATTTTTGTCAATAAAAGGTTCTCAGAGCTAAATTTTCAAATTTGTACTCAGTTACAGATACTCTTTACTATCAGCGCAACAGAAATCGTTATTTTCGATTTCTCGAAAAAAGTGCATTTTGAAATCATGGGCTATAGTCCAGCAGAATTTTGCAAAAAAGCCTCGGATCTCATATCTCTATATTTTTGTCAATAAAAGGTTCTCAGAGCTAAATTTTCAAATTTTTACTCAGTTACAGATACTCTTTATAATCAGCGCAACAGTAATCGTTATTTTCGATTTCTCGAAAAAAGTGCATTTTGAACACATGGGCTATAGTCCAGCAGAATTTTGCAAAAAAGCCTCGGATCTCATATCTCGATATTTTTGTCAATAAAAGGTTCTCAGTGCTAAATTTTCAAATTTCTACTTAGTTAGAGATACTCTTTATAATCAGCGCAACAGAAATCGTTATTTTCGGTTTCTCGAAAAAAGTGAATTTTGAAATCATGGGCTATAGTCCAGCAGAATTTTGCAAAAAAGCCTCGGATCTCATATCTCGATATTTTTGTCAATAAAAGGTTCTCAGTGCTAAATTTTCAAATTTCTACTTAGTTAGAGATACTCTTTATAATCAGCGCAACAGTAATCGTTATTTTCGATTTCTCGAAAAAAGTGCATTTTGAACACATGGGCTATAGTCCAGCAGAATTTTGCAAAAAAGCCTCGAATCTCATATCTCTATATTTTTGTCAATAAAAGGTTCTCAGAGCTAAATTTTCAAATTTTTACTCAGTTACAGATACTCTTTACTATCAGCGCATCAGAAATCGTTATTTTCGATTTCTCGAAAAAAGTGCATTTTGAAATCATGGGCTATAGTCCAGCAGAATTTTCCAAAAAAGCCTCGGATCTCATATCTCTATATTTTTGTCAATAAAAGGTTCTCAGAGCTAAATTTTCAAATTTGTACTCAGTTACAGATACTCTTTACTATCAGCGCAACAGAAATCGTTATTTTCGATTTCAGGAAAAAAGTGCATTTTGAAATCATGGGCTATAGTCCAGCAGAATTTTGCAAAAAAGCCTCGGATCTCATATCTCGATATTTTTGTCAATAAAAGGTTCTCAGAGCTAAATTTTCAAATTTGTACTCAGTTACAGATACTCTTTACTATCAGCGCATCAGAAATCGTTATTTTCGATTTCAGGAAAAAAGTGCATTTTGAACACATGGGCTATTGTCCAGCAGAATTTTGCAAAAAAGCCTCGGATCTCATATCTCGATATTTTTGTCAATAAAAGGTTCTCAGAGCTAAATTTTCGAATTTGTAACTAACTAGAGATACTCTTTATAATCAGCGCAACAGAAATCGTTATTTTCGATTTCAGGAAAAAAGTGCATTTTGAAATCATGGGCTATAGTCCAGCAGAATTTTCCAAAAAAGCCTCGGATCTCATATCTCTATATTTTTGTCAATAAAGGGTTCTCAGAGCTAAATTTTCAAATTTGTACTCAGTTACAAATACTCTTAGTAATCAGCGCAACAGAAATCGTTATTTTCGATTTCAGGAAAAAAGTGCATTTTGAAATCATGGGCTATAGTCCAGCAGAATTTTCCAAAAAAGCCTCGGATCTCATATCTCTATATTTTTGTCAATAAAAGGTTCTCAGAGCTAAATTTTCGAATTTGTAACTAACTAGAGATACTCTTTATAATCAGCGCAACACAAATCGTTATTTTCGATTTCAGGAAAAAAGTGCATTTTGAAATCTAAGCTATAGTCCAGCAGAATTTTCCAAAAAAGCCTCGGATCTCATATCTCGATATTTTTGTCAATAAAAGGTTCTCAGAGCTAAATTTTCAAATTTGTACTCAGTTACAGATACTCTTTACTATCAGCGCATCAGAAATCGTTATTTTCGATTTCTCGAAAAAAGTGCATTTTGAACACATGGGCTATTGTCCAGCAGAATTTTGCAAAAAAGCCTCGGATCTCATATCTCGATATTTTTGTCTATAAAAGGTTCTCAGAGCTAAATTTTCAAATTTGTACTCAGTTACAAATACTCTTAGTAATCAGCGCAACAGAAATCGTTATTTTCGATTTCAGGAAAAAAGTGCATTTTGAAATCTAAGCTATAGTCCAGCAGAATTTTCCAAAAAAGCCTCGGATCTCATATCTCGATATTTTTGTCAATAAAAGGTTCTCAGAGCTAAATTTTCAAATTTGTACTCAGTTACAGATACTCTTTACTATCAGCGCATCAGAAATCGTTATTTTCGATTTCTCGAAAAAAGTGCATTTTGAACACATGGGCTATTGTCCAGCAGAATTTTGCAAAAAAGCCTCGGATCTCATATCTCGATATTTTTGTCTATAAAAGGTTCTCAGAGCTAAATTTTCAAATTTGTACTCAGTTACAAATACTCTTAGTAATCAGCGCAACAGAAATCGTTATTTTCGATTTCAGGAAAAAAGTGCATTTTGAAATCTAAGCTATAGTCCAGCAGAATTTTCCAAAAAAGCCTCGGATCTCATATCTCGATATTTTTGTCAATAAAAGGTTCTCAGAGCTAAATTTTCGAATTTGTAACTAACTAGAGATACTCTTTATAATCAGCGCAACAGAAATCGTTATTTTCGGTTTCTCGAAAAAAGTGCATTTTGAAATCATGGGCTATAGTCCAGCAGAATTTTGCAAAAAAGCCTCGGATCTCATATCTCGATATTTTTGTCAATAAAAGGTTCTCAGAGCTAAATTTTCGAATTTGTAACTAACTAGAGATACTCTTTATAATCAGCGCAACAGAAATCGTTATTTTCGGTTTCTCGAAAAAAGTGCATTTTGAAATCATGGGCTATAGTCCAGCCGAATTTTCCAAAAAAGCCTCGGATCTCATATCTCTATATTTTTGTCAATAAAAGGTTCTCAGAGCTAAATTTTCAAATTTGTACTCAGTTACAAATACTCTTAGTAATCAGCGCAACAGAAATCGTTATTTTCGATTTCAGGAAAAAAGTGCATTTTGAAATCTAAGCTATAGTCCAGCAGAATTTTCCAAAAAAGCCTCGGATCTCATATCTCGATATTTTTGTCAATAAAAGGTTCTCAGAGCTAAATTTTCGAATTTGTAACTAACTAGAGATACTCTTTATAATCAGCGCAACAGAAATCGTTATTTTCGGTTTCTCGAAAAAAGTGCATTTTGAAATCTAAGCTATAGTCCAGCAGAATTTTCCAAAAAAGCCTCGGATCTCATATCTCGATATTTTTGTCAATAAAAGGTTCTCAGAGCTAAATTTTCGAATTTGTAACTAACTAGAGATACTCTTTATAATCAGCGCAACAGAAATCGTTATTTTCGGTTTCTCGAAAAAAGTGCATTTTGAAATCTAAGCTATAGTCCAGCAGAATTTTCCAAAAAAGCCTCGGATCTCATATCTCTATATTTTTGTCAATAAAAGGTTCTCAGAGCTAAATTTTCAAATTTGTACTCAGTTACAAATACTCTTAGTAATCAGCGCAACAGAAATCGTTATTTTCGATTTCAGGAAAAAAGTGCATTTTGAAATCTAAGCTATAGTCCAGCAGAATTTTCCAAAAAAGCCTCGGATCTCATATCTCGATATTTTTGTCAATAAAAGGTTCTCAGAGCTAAATTTTCGAATTTGTAACTAACTAGAGATACTCTTTATAATCAGCGCAACAGAAATCGTTATTTTCGGTTTCTCGAAAAAAGTGCATTTTGAAATCATGGGCTATAGTCCAGCAGAATTTTGCAAAAAAGCCTCGGATCTCATATCTCGATATTTTTGTCAATAAAAGGTTCTCAGAGCTAAATTTTCGAATTTGTAACTAACTAGAGATACTCTTTATAATCAGCGCAACAGAAATCGTTATTTTCGGTTTCTCGAAAAAAGTGCATTTTGAAATCATGGGCTATAGTCCAGCAGAATTTTGCAAAAAAGCCTCGGATCTCATATCTCGATATTTTTGTCAATAAAAGGTTCTCAGAGCTAAATTTTCGAATTTGTAACTAACTAGAGATACTCTTTACTATCAGCGCATCAGAAATCGTTATTTTCGATTTCTCGAAAAAAGTGCATTTTGAACACATGGGCTATTGTCCAGCAGAATTTTGCAAAAAAGCCTCGGATCTCATATCTCGATATTTTTGTCTATAAAAGGTTCTCAGAGCTAAATTTTCAAATTTGTACTCAGTTACAAATACTCTTAGTAATCAGCGCAACAGAAATCGTTATTTTCGATTTCAGGAAAAAAGTGCATTTTGAAATCTAAGCTATAGTCCAGCAGAATTTTCCAAAAAAGCCTCGGATCTCATATCTCTATATTTTTGTCAATAAAAGGTTCTCAGAGCTAAATTTTCGAATTTGTAACTAACTAGAGATACTCTTTATAATCAGCGCAACACAAATCGTTATTTTCGATTTCAGGAAAAAAGTGCATTTTGAAATCTAAGCTATAGTCCAGCAGAATTTTCCAAAAAAGCCTCGGATCTCATATCTCGATATTTTTGTCAATAAAAGGTTCTCAGAGCTAAATTTTCGAATTTGTAACTAACTAGAGATACTCTTTATAATCAGCGCAACAGAAATCGTTATTTTCGGTTTCTCGAAAAAAGTGCATTTTGAAATCATGGGCTATAGTCCAGCAGAATTTTGCAAAAAAGCCTCGGATCTCATATCTCGATATTTTTGTCTATAAAAGGTTCTCAGAGCTAAATTTTCAAATTTGTACTCAGTTACAAATACTCTTTATAATCAGCGCAACACAAATCGTTATTTTCGATTTCAGGAAAAAAGTGCATTTTGAAATCTAAGCTATAGTCCAGCAGAATTTTCCAAAAAAGCCTCGGATCTCATATCTCTATATTTTTGTCAATAAAAGGTTCTCAGTGCTAAATTTTCAAATTTCTACTTAGTTAGAGATACTCTTTATAATCAGCGCAACAGTAATCGTTATTTTCGATTTCTCGAAAAAAGTGCATTTTGAAATCATGGGCTATAGTCCAGCAGAATTTTGCAAAAAAGCCTCGGATCTCATATCTCGATATTTTTGTCAATAAAAGGTTCTCAGAGCTAAATTTTCGAATTTGTAACTAACTAGAGATACTCTTTATAATCAGCGCAACACAAATCGTTATTTTCGATTTCAGGAAAAAAGTGCATTTTGAAATCTAAGCTATAGTCCAGCAGAATTTTCCAAAAAAGCCTCGGATCTCATATCTCTATATTTTTGTCAATAAAAGGTTCTCAGTGCTAAATTTTCAAATTTCTACTTAGTTAGAGATACTCTTTATAATCAGCGCAACAGTAATCGTTATTTTCGATTTCTCGAAAAAAGTGCATTTTGAAATCATGGGCTATAGTCCAGCAGAATTTTGCAAAAAAGCCTCGGATCTCATATCTCGATATTTTTGTCAATAAAAGGTTCTCAGAGCTAAATTTTCGAATTTGTAACTAACTAGAGATACTCTTTATAATCAGCGCAACAGAAATCGTTATTTTCGGTTTCTCGAAAAAAGTGCATTTTGAAATCATGGGCTATAGTCCAGCAGAATTTTGCAAAAAAGCCTCGGATCTCATATCTCGATATTTTTGTCAATAAAAGGTTCTCAGAGCTAAATTTTCGAATTTGTAACTAACTAGAGATACTCTTTATAATCAGCGCAACAGAAATCGTTATTTTCGGTTTCTCGAAAAAAGTGCATTTTGAAATCATGGGCTATAGTCCAGCAGAATTTTGCAAAAAAGCCTCGGATCTCATATCTCGATATTTTTGTCAATAAAAGGTTCTCAGAGCTAAATTTTCGAATTTGTAACTAACTAGAGATACTCTTTATAATCAGCGCAACAGAAATCGTTATTTTCGATTTCTCGAAAAAAGTGCATTTTGAACACATGGGCTATTGTCCAGCAGAATTTTGCAAAAAAGCCTCGGATCTCATATCTCGATATTTTTGTCTATAAAAGGTTCTCAGAGCTAAATTTTCAAATTTGTACTCAGTTACAAATACTCTTTATAATCAGCGCAACACAAATCGTTATTTTCGATTTCAGGAAAAAAGTGCATTTTGAAATCTAAGCTATAGTCCAGCAGAATTTTCCAAAAAAGCCTCGGATCTCATATCTCGATATTTTTGTCAATAAAAGGTTCTCAGAGCTAAATTTTCGAATTTGTAACTAACTAGAGATACTCTTTATAATCAGCGCAACAGAAATCGTTATTTTCGGTTTCTCGAAAAAAGTGCATTTTGAAATCATGGGCTATAGTCCAGCAGAATTTTGCAAAAAAGCCTCGGATCTCATATCTCGATATTTTTGTCTATAAAAGGTTCTCAGAGCTAAATTTTCAAATTTGTACTCAGTTACAAATACTCTTTATAATCAGCGCAACACAAATCGTTATTTTCGATTTCAGGAAAAAAGTGCATTTTGAAATCTAAGCTATAGTCCAGCAGAATTTTCCAAAAAAGCCTCGGATCTCATATCTCTATATTTTTGTCAATAAAAGGTTCTCAGTGCTAAATTTTCAAATTTCTACTTAGTTAGAGATACTCTTTATAATCAGCGCAACAGTAATCGTTATTTTCGATTTCTCGAAAAAAGTGCATTTTGAAATCATGGGCTATAGTCCAGCAGAATTTTGCAAAAAAGCCTCGGATCTCATATCTCGATATTTTTGTCAATAAAAGGTTCTCAGAGCTAAATTTTCGAATTTGTAACTAACTAGAGATACTCTTTATAATCAGCGCAACACAAATCGTTATTTTCGATTTCAGGAAAAAAGTGCATTTTGAAATCTAAGCTATAGTCCAGCAGAATTTTCCAAAAAAGCCTCGGATCTCATATCTCTATATTTTTGTCAATAAAAGGTTCTCAGTGCTAAATTTTCAAATTTCTACTTAGTTAGAGATACTCTTTATAATCAGCGCAACAGTAATCGTTATTTTCGATTTCTCGAAAAAAGTGCATTTTGAAATCATGGGCTATAGTCCAGCAGAATTTTGCAAAAAAGCCTCGGATCTCATATCTCGATATTTTTGTCAATAAAAGGTTCTCAGAGCTAAATTTTCGAATTTGTAACTAACTAGAGATACTCTTTATAATCAGCGCAACAGAAATCGTTATTTTCGGTTTCTCGAAAAAAGTGCATTTTGAAATCATGGGCTATAGTCCAGCAGAATTTTGCAAAAAAGCCTCGGATCTCATATCTCGATATTTTTGTCAATAAAAGGTTCTCAGAGCTAAATTTTCGAATTTGTAACTAACTAGAGATACTCTTTATAATCAGCGCAACAGAAATCGTTATTTTCGGTTTCTCGAAAAAAGTGCATTTTGAAATCATGGGCTATAGTCCAGCAGAATTTTCCAAAAAAGCCTCGGATCTCATATCTCGATATTTTTGTCTATAAAAGGTTCTCAGAGCTAAATTTTCAAATTTGTACTCAGTTACAAATACTCTTAGTAATCAGCGCAACAGAAATCGTTATTTTCGATTTCAGGAAAAAAGTGCATTTTGAAATCATGGGCTATAGTCCAGCAGAATTTTCCAAAAAAGCCTCGGATCTCATATCTCTATATTTTTGTCAATAAAAGGTTCTCAGAGCTAAATTTTCGAATTTGTAACTAACTAGAGATACTCTTTATAATCAGCGCAACACAAATCGTTATTTTCGATTTCAGGAAAAAAGTGCATTTTGAAATCTAAGCTATAGTCCAGCAGAATTTTCCAAAAAAGCCTCGGATCTCATATCTCTATATTTTTGTCAATAAAAGGTTCTCAGTGCTAAATTTTCAAATTTCTACTTAGTTAGAGATACTCTTTATAATCAGCGCAACAGTAATCGTTATTTTCGATTTCTCGAAAAAAGTGCATTTTGAACACATGGGCTATAGTCCAGCAGAATTTTGCAAAAAAGCCTCGGATCTCACATCTCTATATTTTTGTCAATAAAAGGTTCTCAGAGCTAAATTTTCAAATTTGTACTAAGTTACAGATACTCTTTACTATCAGCGCATCAGAAATCGTTATTTTCGATTTCTCGAAAAAAGTGCATTTTGAACACATGGGCTATTGTCCAGCAGAATTTTGCAAAAAAGCCTCGGATCTCATATCTCGATATTTTTGTCTATAAAAGGTTCTCAGAGCTAAATTTTCAAATTTGTACTCAGTTACAAATACTCTTAGTAATCAGCGCAACAGAAATCGTTATTTTCGATTTCAGGAAAAAAGTGCATTTTGAAATCATGGGCTATAGTCCAGCAGAATTTTCCAAAAAAGCCTCGGATCTCATATCTCTATATTTTTGTCAATAAAAGGTTCTCAGAGCTAAATTTTCGAATTTGTAACTAACTAGAGATACTCTTTATAATCAGCGCAACACAAATCGTTATTTTCGATTTCAGGAAAAAAGTGCATTTTGAAATCTAAGCTATAGTCCAGCAGAATTTTCCAAAAAAGCCTCGGATCTCATATCTCTATATTTTTGTCAATAAAAGGTTCTCAGTGCTAAATTTTCAAATTTCTACTTAGTTAGAGATACTCTTTATAATCAGCGCAACAGTAATCGTTATTTTCGATTTCTCGAAAAAAGTGCATTTTGAACACATGGGCTATAGTCCAGCAGAATTTTGCAAAAAAGCCTCGGATCTCACATCTCTATATTTTTGTCAATAAAAGGTTCTCAGAGCTAAATTTTCAAATTTGTACTAAGTTACAGATACTCTTTATAATGAGCGCAATAGAAATCGTTATTTTCGATTTCAGGAAAAAAGTGCATTTTGAAATCATGGGCTATAGTCCAGCAGAATTTTGCAAAAAAGCCTCGAATCTCATATCTCTATATTTTTGTCAATAAAAGGTTCTCAGTGCTAAATTTTCAAATTTCTACTTAGTTAGAGATACTCTTTATAATCAGCGCAACAGTAATCGTTATTTTCGATTTCTCGAAAAAAGTGCATTTTGAACACATGGGCTATAGTCCAGCAGAATTTTGCAAAAAAGCCTCGGATCTCACATCTCTATATTTTTGTCAATAAAAGGTTCTCAGAGCTAAATTTTCAAATTTGTACTAAGTTACAGATACTCTTTATAATGAGCGCAATAGAAATCGTTATTTTCGATTTCAGGAAAAAAGTGCATTTTGAAATCTAAGCTATAGTCCAGCAGAATTTTCCAAAAAAGCCTCGGATCTCATATCTCTATATTTTTGTCAATAAAAGGTTCTCAGTGCTAAATTTTCAAATTTCTACTTAGTTAGAGATACTCTTTATAATCAGCGCAACAGTAATCGTTATTTTCGATTTCTCGAAAAAAGTGCATTTTGAACACATGGGCTATAGTCCAGCAGAATTTTGCAAAAAAGCCTCGGATCTCACATCTCTATATTTTTGTCAATAAAAGGTTCTCAGAGCTAAATTTTCAAATTTTTACTCAGTTACAGATACTCTTTACTATCAGCGCATCAGAAATCGTTATTTTCGATTTCTCGAAAAAAGTGCATTTTGAAATCATGGGCTATAGTCCAGCAGAATTTTCCAAAAAAGCCTCGGATCTCATATCTCTATATTTTTGTCAATAAAAGGTTCTCAGAGCTAAATTTTCAAATTTGTACTCAGTTACAGATACTCTTTACTACCAGCGCAACAGAAATCGTTATTTTCGATTTCAGGAAAAAAGTGCATTTTGAAATCATGGGCTATAGTCTAGCAGAATTTTGCAAAAAAGCCTCGGATCTCATATCTCTATATTTTTGTCAATAAAAGGTTCTCAGAGCTAAATTTTCAAATTTGTACTTAGTTACAGATACTCTTTACTATCAGCGCATCAGAAATCGTTATTTTCGATTTCTCGAAAAAAGTGCATTTTGAACACATGGGCTATTGTCCAGCAGAATTTTGCAAAAAAGCCTCGGATTTCATATCTCGATATTTTTGTCAATAAAAGTTTCTCAGAGCTAAATTTTCAAATTTGTAACTAACTAGAGATACTCTTTATAAGCAGCGCAACAGAAATCGTTATTTTCGGTTTCTCGAAAAAAGTGCATTTTGAAATCATGGGCTATAGTCCAGCAGAATTTTGCAAAAAAGCCTCGGATCTCATATCTCGATATTTTTGTCAATAAAAGGTTCTCAGAGCTAAATTTTCGAATTTGTAACTAACTAGAGATACTCTTTATAATCAGCGCAACAGAAATCGTTATTTTCGGTTTCTCGAAAAAAGTGCATTTTGAAATCATGGGCTATAGTCCAGCAGAATTTTGCAAAAAAGCCTCGGATCTCATATCTCGATATTTTTGTCAATAAAAGGTTCTCAGAGCTAAATTTTCGAATTTGTAACTAACTAGAGATACTCTTTATAATCAGCGCAACAGAAATCGTTATTTTCGGTTTCTCGAAAAAAGTGCATTTTGAAATCATGGGCTATTGTCCAGCAGAATTTTGCAAAAAAGCCTCGGATCTCATATCTCGATATTTTTGTCTATAAAAGGTTCTCAGAGCTAAATTTTCAAATTTGTACTCAGTTACAAATACTCTTAGTAATCAGCGCAACAGAAATCGTTATTTTCGATTTCAGGAAAAAAGTGCATTTTGAAATCATGGGCTATAGTCCAGCAGAATTTTCCAAAAAAGCCTCGGATCTCATATCTCTATATTTTTGTCAATAAAAGGTTCTCAGAGCTAAATTTTCGAATTTGTAACTAACTAGAGATACTCTTTATAATCAGCGCAACACAAATCGTTATTTTCGATTTCAGGAAAAAAGTGCATTTTGAAATCATGGGCTATAGTCCAGCAGAATTTTCCAAAAAAGCCTCGGATCTCATATCTCTATATTTTTGTCAATAAAAGGTTCTCAGTGCTAAATTTTCAAATTTCTACTTAGTTAGAGATACTCTTTATAATCAGCGCAACAGTAATCGTTATTTTCGATTTCTCGAAAAAAAGTGCATTTTGAACACATGGGCTATAGTCCAGCAGAATTTTGCAAAAAAGCCTCGGATCTCACATCTCTATATTTTTGTCAATAAAAGGTTCTCAGAGCTAAATTTTCAAATTTGTACTAAGTTACAGATACTCTTTATAATGAGCGCAATAGAAATCGTTATTTTCGATTTCAGGAAAAAAGTGCATTTTGAAATCATGGGCTATAGTCCAGCAGAATTTTGCAAAAAAGCCTCGAATCTCATATCTCGATATTTTTGTCAATAAAAGGTTCTCAGAGCTAAATTTTCGAATTTGTAACTAACTAGAGATACTCTTTATAATCAGCGCAACAGAAATCGTTATTTTCGATTTCAGGAAAAAAGTGCATTTTGAAATCATGGGCTATAGTCCAGCAGAATTTTCCAAAAAAGCCTCGGATCTCATATCTCTATATTTTTGTCAATAAAAGGTTCTCAGAGCTAAATTTTCGAATTTGTAACTAACTAGAGATACTCTTTATAATCAGCGCAACAGAAATCGTTATTTTCGATTTCAGGAAAAAAGTGCATTTTGAAATCATGGGCTATAGTCCAGCAGAATTTTCCAAAAAAGCCTCGGATCTCATATCTCTATATTTTTGTCAATAAAAGGTTCTCAGAGCTAAATTTTCGAATTTGTAACTAACTAGAGATACTCTTTATAATCAGCGCAACAGAAATCGTTATTTTCGATTTCAGGAAAAAAGTGCATTTTGAAATCATGGGTTATAGTCCAGCAGAATTTTCCAAAAAAGCCTCGGATCTCATATCTCGATATTTTTGTCAATAAAAGGTTCTCAGAGCTAAATTTTCAAATTTGTACTCAGTTACAGATACTCTTTACTATCAGCGCATCAGAAATCGTTATTTTCGATTTCAGGAAAAAAGTGCATTTTGAAATCATGGGCTATAGTCCAGCAGAATTTTGCAAAAAAGCCTCGGATCTCATATCTCGATATTTTTGTCAATAAAAGGTTCTCAGAGCTAAATTTTCGAATTTGTAACTTACTAGAGATACTCTTTATAATCAGCGCAACAGAAATCGTTATTTTCGATTTCAGGAAAAAAGTGCATTTTGAAATCATGGGCTATAGTCCAGCAGAATTTTGCAAAAAAGCCTCGGATCTCATATCTCGATATTTTTGTCAATAAAAGGTTCTCAGTGCTAAATTTTCAAATTTCTACTTAGTTAGAGATACTCTTTATAATCAGCGCAACAGAAATCGTTATTTTCGATTTCAGGAAAAAAGTGCATTTTGAAATCATGGGCTATAGTCCAGCAGAATTTTGCAAAAAAGCCTCGGATCTCATATCTCGATATTTTTGTCAATAAAAGGTTCTCAGAGCTAAATTTTCGAATTTGTAACTTACTAGAGATACTCTTTATAATCAGCGCAACAGAAATCGTTATTTTCGATTTCAGGAAAAAAGTGCATTTTGAAATCATGGGCTATAGTCCAGCAGAATTTTGCAAAAAAGCCTCGGATCTCATATCTCGATATTTTGTCAATAAAAGGTTCTCAGAGCTAAATTTTCGAATTTGTAACTTACTAGAGATACTCTTTATAATCAGCGCAACAGAAATCGTTATTTTCGATTTCAGGAAAAAAGTGCATTTTGAAATCATGGGCTATAGTCCAGCAGAATTTTGCAAAAAAGCCTCGGATCTCATATCTCGATATTTTTGTCAATAAAAGGTTCTCAGAGCTAAATTTTCGAATTTGTAACTAACTAGAGATACTCTTTATAATCAGCGCAACAAAAATCGTTATTTTCGATTTCAGGAAAAAAGTGCATTTTGAAATCATGGGCTATAGTCCAGCAGAATTTTGCAAAAAAGCCTCGGATCTCATATCTCGATATTTTTGTCAATAAAAGGTTCTCAGTGCTAAATTTTCAAATTTCTACTTAGTTAGAGATACTCTTTATAATCAGCGCAACAGAAATCGTTATTTTCGATTTCAGGAAAAAAGTGCATTTTGAAATCATGGGCTATAGTCCAGCAGAATTTTGCAAAAAAGCCTCGGATCTCATATCTCGATATTTTTGTCAATAAAAGTTTCTCAGAGCTAAATTTTCATATTTCTACTTAGTTAGAGATACTCTTTATAATCAGCGCAACAGAAATCGTTATTTTCGATTTCAGGAAAAAAGTGCATTTTGAAATCATGGGCTATAGTCCAGCAGAATTTTGCAAAAAAGCCTCGGATCTCATATCTCGATATTTTTGTCAATAAAAGGTTCTCAGAGCTAAATTTTCGAATTTGTAACTTACTAGAGATACTCTTTATAATCAGCGCAACAGAAATCGTTATTTTCGATTTCAGGAAAAAAGTGCATTTTGAAATCATGGGCTATAGTCCAGCAGAATTTTGCAAAAAAGCCTCGGATCTCATATCTCGATATTTTTGTCAATAAAAGGTTCTCAGAGCTAAATTTTCGAATTTGTAACTAACTAGAGATACTCTTTATAATCAGCGCAACAGAAATCGTTATTTTCGATTTCAGGAAAAAAGTGCATTTTGAAATCATGGGCTATAGTCCAGCAGAATTTTCCAAAAAAGCCTCGGATCTCATATCTCGATATTTTTGTCAATAAAAGGTTCTCAGAGCTAAATTTTCAAATTTGTACTCAGTTACAGATACTCTTTACTATCAGCGCATCAGAAATCGTTATTTTCGATTTCAGGAAAAAAGTGCATTTTTAAATCATGGGCTATATTCCAGCAGAATTTTGCAAAAAAGCCTCGGATCTCATATCTCGATATTTTTGTCAATAAAAGGTTCTCAGAGCTAAATTTTCGAATTTGTAACTAACTAGAGATACTCTTTATAATCAGCGCAACAGAAATCGTTATTTTCGATTTCAGGAAAAAAGTGCATTTTGAAATCATGGGCTATAGTCCAGCAGAATTTTCCAAAAAAGCCTCGGATCTCATATCTCTATATTTTTGTCAATAAAAGGTTCTCAGAGCTAAATTTTCAAATTTGTACTCGGTTACAGATACTCTTTACTATCAGCGCATCAGAAATCGTTATTTTCGATTTCTCGAAAAAAGTGCATTTTGAAATCATGGGCTATAGTCCAGCAGAATTTTGCAAAAAAGCCTCGGATCTCATATCTCGATATTTTTGTCAATAAAAGGTTCTCAGAGCTAAATTTTCAAATTTGTACTCAGTTACAGATACTCTTTACTATCAGCGCATCAGAAATCGTTATTTTCGATTTCAAAAAAAGCCTCGGATCTCATATCTCGATATTTTTGTCAATAAAAGGTTCTCAGAGCTAAATTTTCGAATTTGTAACTTACTAGAGATACTCTTTATAATCAGCGCAACAGAAATCGTTATTTTCGATTTCAGGAAAAAAGTGCATTTTGAAATCATGGGCTATAGTCCAGCAGAATTTTGCAAAAAAGCCTCGGATCTCATATCTCGATATTTTTGTCAATAAAAGGTTCTCAGTGCTAAATTTTCAAATTTCTACTTAGTTAGAGATACTCTTTATAATCAGCGCAACAGAAATCGTTATTTTCGATTTCAGGAAAAAAGTGCATTTTGAAATCATGGGCTATAGTCCAGCAGAATTTTGCAAAAAAGCCTCGGATCTCATATCTCGATATTTTTGTCAATAAAAGGTTCTCAGTGCTAAATTTTCAAATTTCTACTTAGTTAGAGATACTCTTTATAATCAGCGCAACAGAAATCGTTATTTTCGATTTCAGGAAAAAAGTGCATTTTGAAATCATGGGCTATAGTCCAGCAGAATTTTGCAAAAAAGCCTCGGATCTCATATCTCGATATTTTTGTCAATAAAAGGTTCTCAGTGCTAAATTTTCAAATTTCTACTTAGTTAGAGATACTCTTTATAATCAGCGCAACAGAAATCGTTATTTTCGATTTCAGGAAAAAAGTGCATTTTGAAATCATGGGCTATAGTCCAGCAGAATTTTGCAAAAAAGCCTCGGATCTCATATCTCGATATTTTTGTCAATAAAAGGTTCTCAGAGTTAAATTTTCGAATTTGTAACTAACTAGAGATACTCTTTATAATCAGCGCAACAGAAATCGTTATTTTCGATTTCAGGAAAAAAGTGCATTTTGAAATCATGGGCTATAGTCCAGCAGAATTTTCCAAAAAAGCCTCGGATCTCATATCTCTATATTTTTGTCAATAAAAGGTTCTCAGAGCTAAATTTTCAAATTTGTACTCAGTTACAGATACTCTTTACTATCAGCGCATCAGAAATCGTTATTTTCGATCTCTCGAAAAAAGTGCATTTTGAAATCATGGGCTATAGTCCAGCAGAATTTTGCAAAAAAGCCTCGGATCTCATATCTCGATATTTTTGTCAATAAAAGGTTCTCAGAGCTAAATTTTCAAATTTGTACTCAGTTACAGATACTCTTTACTATCAGCGCATCAGAAATCGTTATTTTCGATTTCTCGAAAAAAGTGCATTTTGAACACATGGGCTATTGTTCAGCAGAATTTTGCAAAAAAGCCTCGGATCTCATATCTCGATATTTTTGTCAATAAAAGGTTCTCAGAGCTAAATTTTCGAATTTGTAACTAACTAGAGATACTCTTTATAATCAGCGCAACAGAAATCGTTATTTTCGATTTCAGGAAAAAAGTGCATTTTGAAATCATGGGCTATAGTCCAGCAGAATTTTCCAAAAAAGCCTCGGATCTCATATCTCGATATTTTTGTCAATAAAAGGTTCTCAGAGCTAAATTTTCAAATTTGTACTCAGTTACAGATACTCTTTACTATCAGCGCATCAGAAATCGTTATTTTCGATCTCTCGAAAAAAGTGCATTTTGAAATCATGGGCTATAGTCCAGCAGAATTTTGCAAAAAAGCCTCGGATCTCATATCTCGATATTTTTGTCAATAAAAGGTTCTCAGAGCTAAATTTTCAAATTTGTACTCAGTTACAGATACTCTTTACTATCAGCGCATCAGAAATCGTTATTTTCGATTTCTCGAAAAAAGTGCATTTTGAACACATGGGCTATTGTCCAGCAGAATTTTGCAAAAAAGCCTCGGATCTCATATCTCGATATTTTTGTCAATAAAAGGTTCTCAGAGCTAAATTTTCAAATTTGTACTCAGTTACAGATACTCTTTACTATCAGCGCATCAGAAATCGTTATTTTCGATCTCTCGAAAAAAGTGCATTTTGAAATCATGGGCTATAGTCCAGCAGAATTTTGCAAAAAAGCCTCGGATCTCATATCTCGATATTTTTGTCAATAAAAGGTTCTCAGAGCTAAATTTTCAAATTTGTACTCAGTTACAGATACTCTTTACTATCAGCGCATCAGAAATCGTTATTTTCGATCTCTCGAAAAAAGTGCATTTTGAAATCATGGGCTATAGTCCAGCAGAATTTTGCAAAAAAGCCTCGGATCTCATATCTCGATATTTTTGTCAATAAAAGGTTCTCAGAGCTAAATTTTCAAATTTGTACTCAGTTACAGATATTCTTTACTATCAGCGCATCAGAAATCGTTATTTTCGATTTCTCGAAAAAAGTGCATTTTGAACACATGGGCTATTGTCCAGCAGAATTTTGCAAAAAAGCCTCGGATCTCATATCTCGATATTTTTGTCAATAAAAGGTTCTCAGAGCTAAATTTTCAAATTTGTACTCAGTTACAGATACTCTTTACTATCAGCGCATCAGAAATCGTTATTTTCGATCTCTCGAAAAAAGTGCATTTTGAAATCATGGGCTATAGTCCAGCAGAATTTTGCAAAAAAGCCTCGGATCTCATATCTCGATATTTTTGTCAATAAAAGGTTCTCAGAGCTAAATTTTCAAATTTGTACTCAGTTACAGATACTCTTTACTATCAGCGCATCAGAAATCGTTATTTTCGATCTCTCGAAAAAAGTGCATTTTGAAATCATGGGCTATAGTCCAGCAGAATTTTGCAAAAAAGCCTCGGATCTCATATCTCGATATTTTTGTCAATAAAAGGTTCTCAGAGCTAAATTTTCAAATTTGTACTCAGTTACAGATACTCTTTACTATCAGCGCATCAGAAATCGTTATTTTCGATTTCTCGAAAAAAGTGCATTTTGAACACATGGGCTATTGTCCAGCAGAATTTTGCAAAAAAGCCTCGGATCTCATATCTCGATATTTTTGTCAATAAAAGGTTCTCAGAGCTAAATTTTCAAATTTGTACTCAGTTACAGATACTCTTTACTATCAGCGCATCAGAAATCGTTATTTTCGATCTCTCGAAAAAAGTGCATTTTGAAATCATGGGCTATAGTCCAGCAGAATTTTGCAAAAAAGCCTCGGATCTCATATCTCGATATTTTTGTCAATAAAAGGTTCTCAGAGCTAAATTTTCAAATTTGTACTCAGTTACAGATACTCTTTACTATCAGCGCATCAGAAATCGTTATTTTCGATTTCTCGAAAAAAGTGCATTTTGAACACATGGGCTATTGTCCAGCAGAATTTTGCAAAAAAGCCTCGGATCTCATATCTCGATATTTTTGTCAATAAAAGGTTCTCAGAGCTAAATTTTCAAATTTGTACTCAGTTACAGATACTCTTTACTATCAGCGCATCAGAAATCGTTATTTTCGATCTCTCGAAAAAAGTGCATTTTGAAATCATGGGCTATAGTCCAGCAGAATTTTGCAAAAAAGCCTCGGATCTCATATCTCGATATTTTTGTCAATTAAAGGTTCTCAGAGCTAAATTTTCAAATTTGTACTCAGTTACAGATACTCTTTACTATCAGCGCATCAGAAATCGTTATTTTCGATTTCTCGAAAAAAGTGCATTTTGAACACATGGGCTTTTGTCCAGCAGAATTTTGCAAAAAAGCCTCGGATCTCATATCTCGATATTTTTGTCAATAAAAGGTTCTCAGTGCTAAATTTTCAAATTTCTACTTAGTTAGAGATACTCTTTATAATCAGCGCAACAGAAATCGTTATTTTCGATTTCAGGAAAAAAGTGCATTTTGAAATCATGGGCTATAGTCCAGCAGAATTTTCCAAAAAAGCCTCGGATCTCATATCTCTATGTTTTTGTCAATAAAAGTTTCTCAGAGCTAAATTTTCATATTTCTACTTAGTTAGAGATACTCTTTATAATCAGCGCAACAGAAATCGTTATTTTCGATTTCAGGAAAAAAGTGCATTTTGAAATCATGGGCTATAGTCCAGCAGAATTTTGCAAAAAAGCCTCGGATCTCATATCTCGATATTTTTGTCAATAAAAGGTTCTCAGAGCTAAATTTTCGAATTTGTAACTTACTAGAGATACTCTTTATAATCAGCGCAACAGAAATCGTTATTTTCGATTTCAGGAAAAAAGTGCATTTTGAAATCATGGGCTATAGTCCAGCAGAATTTTCCAAAAAAGCCTCGGATCTCATATCTCTATATTTTTGTCAATAAAAGGTTCTCAGAGCTAAATTTTCAAATTTGTACTCAGTTACAGATACTCTTTACTATCAGCGCATCAGAAATCGTTATTTTCGATTTCAGGAAAAAAGTGCATTTTTAAATCATGGGCTATAGTCCAGCAGAATTTTGCAAAAAAGCCTCGGATCTCATATCTCGATATTTTTGTCAATAAAAGGTTCTCAGAGCTAAATTTTCGAATTTGTAACTAACTAGAGATACTCTTTATAATCAGCGCAACAGAAATCGTTATTTTCGATTTCAGGAAAAAAGTGCATTTTGAAATCATGGGCTATAGTCCAGCAGAATTTTCCAAAAAAGCCTCGGATCTCATATCTCTATATTTTTGTCAATAAAAGGTTCTCAGAGCTAAATTTTCAAATTTGTACTCAGTTACAGATACTCTTTACTATCAGCGCATCAGAAATCGTTATTTTCGATTTCTCGAAAAAAGTGCATTTTGAAATCATGGGCTATAGTCCAGCAGAATTTTGCAAAAAAGCCTCGGATCTCATATCTCTATATTTTTGTCAATAAAAGGTTCTCTGAGCTAAATTTTCAAATTTGTAACTAAATAGAGATACTCTTTATTATAAGCGCAACAGAAATCGTAATTTTCGATTTCAGGAAAAAAGTGCATTTTGAAATCATGGGCTATAGTCCAGCAGAATTTTGCAAAAAAGCCTCGGATCTCATATCTCTATATTTTTGTCAATAAAAGGTTCTCTGAGCTAAATTTTCAAATTTGTAACTAAATAGAGATACTCTTTATTATAAGCGCAACAGAAATCGTAATTTTCGATTTCAGGAAAAAAGTGCATTTTGAAATCATGGGCTATAGTCCAGCAGAATTTTGCAAAAAAGCCTCGGATCTCATATCTCTATATTTTTATCAATAAAAGGGCCTCAGAGCTAAATTTTCATATTTGTACTTAGTTAGAGATACTCTTTATAATCAGCGCAACAGAAATCGTAATTTTCGATTTCAGGAAAAAAGTGCATTTTGAAATCATGGGCTATAGTCCAGCAGAATTTTGCAAAAAAGCCTCGGATCTCATATCTCGATATTTTTGTCAATAAAAGGTTCTCAGAGCTAAATTTTCGAATTTGTAACTTACTAGAGATACTCTTTATAATCAGCGCAACAGAAATCGTTATTTTCGATTTCAGGAAAAAAGTGCATTTTGAAATCATGGGCTATAGTCCAGCAGAATTTTCCAAAAAAGCCTCGGATCTCATATCTCTATATTTTTGTCAATAAAAGGTTCTCAGAGCTAAATTTTCAAATTTGTACTCAGTTACAGATACTCTTTACTATCAGCGCATCAGAAATCGTTATTTTCGATTTCAGGAAAAAAGTGCATTTTTAAATCATGGGCTATAGTCCAGCAGAATTTTGCAAAAAAGCCTCGGATCTCATATCTCGATATTTTTGTCAATAAAAGGTTCTCAGAGCTAAATTTTCGAATTTGTAACTAACTAGAGATACTCTTTATAATCAGCGCAACAGAAATCGTTATTTTCGATTTCAGGAAAAAAGTGCATTTTGAAATCATGGGCTATAGTCCAGCAGAATTTTCCAAAAAAGCCTCGGATCTCATATCTCTATATTTTTGTCAATAAAAGGTTCTCAGAGCTAAATTTTCAAATTTGTACTCAGTTACAGATACTCTTTACTATCAGCGCATCAGAAATCGTTATTTTCGATTTCAGGAAAAAAGTGCATTTTTAAATCATGGGCTATAGTCCAGCAGAATTTTGCAAAAAAGCCTCGGATCTCATATCTCGATATTTTTGTCAATAAAAGGTTCTCAGAGCTAAATTTTCAAATTTGTACACAGTTACAGATACTCTTTACTATCAGCGCATCAGAAATCGTTATTTTCGATTTCTCGAAAAAAGTGCATTTTGAACACATGGGCTATTGTCCAGCAGAATTTTGCAAAAAAGCCTCGGATCTCATATCTCGATATTTTTGTCAATAAAAGGTTCTCAGTGCTAAATTTTCAAATTTCTACTTAGTTAGAGATACTCTTTATAATCAGCGCAACAGAAATCGTTATTTTCGATTTCAGGAAAAAAGTGCATTTTGAAATCATGGGCTATAGTCCAGCAGAATTTTGCAAAAAAGCCTCGGATCTCATATCTCGATATTTTTGTCAATAAAAGGTTCTCAGAGCTAAATTTTCAAATTTGTACTCAGTTACAGATACTCTTTACTATCAGCGCATCAGAAATCGTTATTTTCGATTTCAGGAAAAAAGTGCATTTTGAAATCATGGGCTATAGTCCAGCAGAATTTTGCAAAAAAGCCTCGGATCTCATATCTCGATATTTTTGTCAATAAAAGGTTCTCAGAGCTAAATTTTCGAATTTGTAACTTACTAGAGATACTCTTTATAATCAGCGCAACAGAAATCGTTATTTTCGATTTCAGGAAAAAAGTGCATTTTGAAATCATGGGCTATAGTCCAGCAGAATTTTGCAAAAAAGCCTCGGATCTCATATCTCGATATTTTTGTCAATAAAAGGTTCTCAGTGCTAAATTTTCAAATTTCTACTTAGTTAGAGATACTCTTTATAATCAGCGCAACAGAAATCGTTATTTTCGATTTCAGGAAAAAAGTGCATTTTGAAATCATGGGCTATAGTCCAGCAGAATTTTGCAAAAAAGCCTCGGATCTCATATCTCGATATTTTTGTCAATAAAAGGTTCTCAGAGCTAAATTTTCGAATTTGTAACTTACTAGAGATACTCTTTATAATCAGCGCAACAGAAATCGTTATTTTCGATTTCAGGAAAAAAGTGCATTTTGAAATCATGGGCTATTATAGTCCAGCAGAATTTTGCAAAAAAGCCTCGGATCTCATATCTCGATATTTTTGTCAATAAAAGGTTCTCAGTGCTAAATTTTCAAATTTCTACTTAGTTAGAGATACTCTTTATAATCAGCGCAACAGAAATCGTTATTTTCGATTTCAGGAAAAAAGTGCATTTTGAAATCATGGGCTATAGTCCAGCAGAATTTTGCAAAAAAGCCTCGGATCTCATATCTCGATATTTTTGTCAATAAAAGGTTCTCAGTGCTAAATTTTCAAATTTCTACTTAGTTAGAGATACTCTTTATAATCAGCGCAACAGAAATCGTTATTTTCGATTTCAGGAAAAAAGTGCATTTTGAAATCATGGGCTATAGTCCAGCAGAATTTTGCAAAAAAGCCTCGGATCTCATATCTCGATATTTTTGTCAATAAAAGGTTCTCAGAGCTAAATTTTCAAATTTGTACTCAGTTACAGATACTCTTTACTATCAGCGCATCAGAAATCGTTATTTTCGATTTCTCGAAAAAAGTGCATTTTGAACACATGGGCTATTGTCCAGCAGAATTTTGCAAAAAAGCCTCGGATCTCATATCTCGATATTTTTGTCAATAAAAGGTTCTCAGAGCTAAATTTTCGAATTTGTAACTAACTAGAGATACTCTTTATAATCAGCGCAACAGAAATCGTTATTTTCGATTTCAGGAAAAAAGTGCATTTTGAAATCATGGGCTATAGTCCAGCAGAATTTTCCAAAAAAGCCTCGGATCTCATATCTCTATATTTTTGTCAATAAAAGGTTCTCAGAGCTAAATTTTCAAATTTGTACTCAGTTACAGATACTCTTTACTATCAGCGCATCAGAAATCGTTATTTTCGATTTCTCGAAAAAAGTGCATTTTGAAATCATGGGCTATAGTCCAGCAGAATTTTGCAAAAAAGCCTCGGATCTCATATCTCGATATTTTTGTCAATAAAAGGTTCTCAGAGCTAAATTTTCAAATTTGTACTCAGTTACAGATACTCTTTACTATCAGCGCATCAGAAATCGTTATTTTCGATCTCTCGAAAAAAGTGCATTTTGAAATCATGGGCTATAGTCCAGCAGAATTTTGCAAAAAAGCCTCGGATCTCATATCTCGATATTTTTGTCAATAAAAGGTTCTCAGAGCTAAATTTTCAAATTTGTACTCAGTTACAGATACTCTTTACTATCAGCGCATCAGAAATCGTTATTTTCGATTTCTCGAAAAAAGTGCATTTTGAACACATGGGCTTTTGTCCAGCAGAATTTTGCAAAAAAGCCTCGGATCTCATATCTCGATATTTTTGTCAATAAAAGGTTCTCAGTGCTAAATTTTCAAATTTCTACTTAGTTAGAGATACTCTTTATAATCAGCGCAACAGAAATCGTTATTTTCGATTTCAGGAAAAAAGTGCATTTTGAAATCATGGGCTATAGTCCAGCAGAATTTTCCAAAAAAGCCTCGGATCTCATATCTCGATATTTTTGTCAATAAAAGGTTCTCAGAGCTAAATTTTCGAATTTGTAACTTACTAGAGATACTCTTTATAATCAGCGCAACAGAAATCGTTATTTTCGATTTCAGGAAAAAAGTGAATTTTGAAATCATGGGCTATAGTCCAGCAGAATTTTCCAAAAAAGCCTCGGATCTCATATCTCTATATTTTTGTCAATAAAAGGTTCTCAGAGCTAAATTTTCAAATTTGTACTCAGTTACAGATACTCTTTACTATCAGCGCATCAGAAATCGTTATTTTCGACTTCTCGAAAAAAGTGCATTTTGAAATCATGGGCTATAGTCCAGCAGAATTTTCCAAAAAAGCCTCGGATCTCATATCTCTATGTTTTTGTCAATAAAAGTTTCTCAGAGCTAAATTTTCATATTTCTACTTAGTTAGAGATACTCTTTATAATCAGCGCAACAGAAATCGTTATTTTCGATTTCAGGAAAAAAGTGCATTTTGAAATCATGGGCTATAGTCCAGCAGAATTTTGCAAAAAAGCCTCGGATCTCATATCTCGATATTTTTGTCAATAAAAGGTTCTCAGAGCTAAATTTTCAAATTTGTACTCAGTTACAGATACTCTTTACTATCAGCGCATCAGAAATCGTTATTTTCGATTTCTCGAAAAAAGTGCATTTTGAACACATGGGCTATTGTCCAGCAGAATTTTGCAAAAAAGCCTCGGATCTCATATATCGATATTTTTGTCAATAAAAGGTTCTCAGTGCTAAATTTTCAAATTTCTACTTAGTTAGAGATACTCTTTATAATCAGCGCAACAGAAATCGTTATTTTCGATTTCAGGAAAAAAGTGCATTTTAAAATCATGGGCTATAGTCCAGCAGAATTTTCCAAAAAAGCCTCGGATCTCATATCTCTATATTTTTGTCAATAAAAGGTTCTCAGAGCTAAATTTTCGAATTTGTAACTAACTAGAGATACTCTTTATAATCAGCGCAACAGAAATCGTTATTTTCGATTCCAGGAAAAAAGTGCATTTTGAAATCATGGGCTATAGTCCAGCAGAATTTTCCAAAAAAGCCTCGGATCTCATATCTCGATATTTTTGTCAATAAAAGGTTCTCAGAGCTAAATTTTCGAATTTGTAACTTACTAGAGATACTCTTTATAATCAGCGCAACAGAAATCGTTATTTTCGATTTCAGGAAAAAAGTGCATTTTGAAATCATGGGCTATAGTCCAGCAGAATTTTCCAAAAAAGCCTCGGATCTCATATCTCTATATTTTTGTCAATAAAAGGTTCTCAGAGCTAAATTTTCAAATTTGTACTCAGTTACAGATACTCTTTACTATCAGCGCATCAGAAATCGTTATTTTCGACTTCTCGAAAAAAGTGCATTTTGAAATCATGGGCTATAGTCCAGCAGAATTTTCCAAAAAAGCCTCGGATCTCATATCTCTATGTTTTTGTCAATAAAAGTTTCTCAGAGCTAAATTTTCATATTTCTACTTAGTTAGAGATACTCTTTATAATCAGCGCAACAGAAATCGTTATTTTCGATTTCAGGAAAAAAGTGCATTTTGAAATCATGGGCTATAGTCCAGCAGAATTTTGCAAAAAAGCCTCGGATCTCATATCTCGATATTTTTGTCAATAAAAGGTTCTCAGAGCTAAATTTTCAAATTTGTACTCAGTTACAGATACTCTTTACTATCAGCGCATCAGAAATCGTTATTTTCGATTTCTCGAAAAAAGTGCATTTTGAACACATGGGCTATTGTCCAGCAGAATTTTGCAAAAAAGCCTCGGATCTCATATCTCGATATTTTTGTCAATAAAAGGTTCTCAGTGCTAAATTTTCAAATTTCTACTTAGTTAGAGATACTCTTTATAATCAGCGCAACAGAAATCGTTATTTTCGATTTCAGGAAAAAAGTGCATTTTGAAATCATGGGCTATAGTCCAGCAGAATTTTGCAAAAAAGCCTCGGATCTCATATCTCGATATTTTTGTCAATAAAAGGTTCTCAGAGCTAAATTTTCGAATTTGTAACTAACTAGAGATACTCTTTATAATCAGCGCAACAGAAATCGTTATTTTCGATTTCAGGAAAAAAGTGCATTTTGAAATCATGGGCTATAGTCCAGCAGAATTTTCCAAAAAAGCCTCGGATCTCATATCTCTATATTTTTGTCAATAAAAGGTTCTCAGAGCTAAATTTTCAAATTTGTACTCAGTTACAGATACTCTTTACTATCAGCGCATCAGAAATCGTTATTTTCGATTTCTCGAAAAAAGTGCATTTTGAACACATGGGCTATTGTCCAGCAGAATTTTGCAAAAAAGCCTCGGATCTCATATCTCGATTTTTTTGTCAATAAAAGGTTCTCAGTGCTAAATTTTCAAATTTCTACTTAGTTAGAGATACTCTTTATAATCAGCGCAACAGAAATCGTTATTTTCGATTTCAGGAAAAAAGTGCATTTTGAAATCATGGGCTATAGTCCAGCAGAATTTTGCAAAAAAGCCTCGGATCTCATATCTCGATATTTTTGTCAATAAAAGGTTCTCAGAGCTAAATTTTCGAATTTGTAACTTACTAGAGATACTCTTTATAATCAGCGCAACAGAAATCGTTATTTTCGATTTCAGGAAAAAAGTGCATTTTGAAATCATGGGCTATTGTCCAGCAGAATTTTCCAAAAAAGCCTCGGATCTCATATCTCTATATTTTTGTCAATAAAAGGTTCTCAGAGCTAAATTTTCAAATTTGTACTCAGTTACAGATACTCTTTACTATCAGCGCATCAGAAATCGTTATTTTCGATTTCTCGAAAAAAGTGCATTTTGAACACATGGGCTATTGTCCAGCAGAATTTTGCAAAAAAGCCTCGGATCTCATATCTCGATTTTTTTGTCAATAAAAGGTTCTCAGTGCTAAATTTTCAAATTTCTACTTAGTTAGAGATACTCTTTATAATCAGCGCAACAGAAATCGTTATTTTCGATTTCAGGAAAAAAGTGCATTTTGAAATCATGGGCTATAGTCCAGCAGAATTTTGCAAAAAAGCCTCGGATCTCATATCTCGATATTTTTGTCAATAAAAGGTTCTCAGAGCTAAATTTTCGAATTTGTAACTAACTAGAGATACTCTTTATAATCAGCGCAACAGAAATCGTTATTTTCGATTTCTCGAAAAAAGTGCATTTTGAAATCATGGGCTATAGTCCAGCAGAATTTTGCAAAAAAGCCTCGGATCTCATATCTCGATATTTTTGTCAATAAAAGGTTCTCAGAGCTAAATTTTCGAATTTGTAACTAACTAGAGATACTCTTTATAATCAGCGCAACAGAAATCGTTATTTTCGATTTCAGGAAAAAAGTGCATTTTGAAATCATGGGCTATAGTCCAGCAGAATTTTGCAAAAAAGCCTCGGATCTCATATCTCGATATTTTTGTCAATAAAAGGTTCTCAGAGCTAAATTTTCGAATTTGTAACTTACTAGAGATACTCTTTATAATCAGCGCAACAGAAATCGTTATTTTCGATTTCAGGAAAAAAGTGCATTTTGAAATCATGGGCTATTGTCCAGCAGAATTTTCCAAAAAAGCCTCGGATCTCATATCTCTATATTTTTGTCAATAAAAGGTTCTCAGAGCTAAATTTTCAAATTTGTACTCAGTTACAGATACTCTTTACTATTAGCGCATCAGAAATCGTTATTTTCGATTTCTCGAAAAAAGTGCATTTTGAAATCATGGGCTATAGTCCAGCAGAATTTTGCAAAAAAGCCTCGGATCTCATATCTCGATATTTTTGTCAATAAAAGGTTCTCAGAGCTAAATTTTCGAATTTGTAACTATCTAGAGATACTCTTTATAATCAGCGCAACAGAAATCGTTATTTTCGATTTCAGGAAAAAAGTGCATTTTGAAATCATGGGCTATAGTCCAGCAGAATTTTGCAAAAAAGCCTCGGATCTCATATCTCGATATTTTTGTCAATAAAAGGTTCTCAGAGCTAAATTTTCGAATTTGTAACTAACTAGAGATACTCTTTATAATCAGCGCAACAGAAATCGTTATTTTCGATTTCAGGAAAAAAGTGCATTTTGAAATCATGGGCTATAGTCCAGCAGAATTTTGCAAAAAAGCCTCGGATCTCATATCTCGATATTTTTGTCAATAAAAGGTCCTCAGAGCTAAATTTTCGAATTTGTAACTAACTAGAGATACTCTTTATAATCAGCGCAACAGAAATCGTTATTTTCGATTTCAGGAAAAAAGTGCATTTTGAAATCATGGGCTATAGTCCAGCAGAATTTTGCAAAAAAGCCTCGGATCTCATATCTCTATATTTTTGTCAATAAAAGGTTCTCAGAGCTAAATTTTCAAATTTGTACTCAGTTACAGATACTCTTTACTATCAGCGCAACAGAAATCGTTATTTTCGATTTCAGGAAAAAAGTGCATTTTGAAATCATGGGCTATAGTCCAGCAGAATTTTGCAAAAAAGCCTCGGATCTCATATCTCTATATTTTTGTCAATAAAAGGTTCTCAGAGCTAAATTTTCAAATTTGTACTCAGTTACAGATACTCTTTACTATTAGCGCATCAGAAATCGTTATTTTCGATTTCTCGAAAAAAGTGCATTTTGAAATCATGGGCTATAGTCCAGCAGAATTTTGCAAAAAAGCCTCGGATCTCATATCTCGATATTTTTGTCAATAAAAGGTTCTCAGAGCTAAATTTTCGAATTTGTAACTATCTAGAGATACTCTTTATAATCAGCGCAACAGAAATCGTTATTTTCGATTTCAGGAAAAAAGTGCATTTTGAAATCATGGGCTATAGTCCAGCAGAATTTTGCAAAAAAGCCTCGGATCTCATATCTCGATATTTTTGTCAATAAAAGGTTCTCAGAGCTAAATTTTCGAATTTGTAACTAACTAGAGATACTCTTTATAATCAGCGCAACAGAAATCGTTATTTTCGATTTCAGGAAAAAAGTGCATTTTGAAATCATGGGCTATAGTCCAGCAGAATTTTGCAAAAAAGCCTCGGATCTCATATCTCGATATTTTTGTCAATAAAAGGTCCTCAGAGCTAAATTTTCGAATTTGTAACTAACTAGAGATACTCTTTATAATCAGCGCAACAGAAATCGTTATTTTCGATTTCAGGAAAAAAGTGCATTTTGAAATCATGGGCTATAGTCCAGCAGAATTTTGCAAAAAAGCCTCGGATCTCATATCTCTATATTTTTGTCAATAAAAGGTTCTCAGAGCTAAATTTTCAAATTTGTACTCAGTTACAGATACTCTTTACTATCAGCGCATCAGAAATCATTATTTTCGATTTCTCGAAAAAAGTGCATTTTGAAATCATGGGCTATAGTCCAGCAGAATTTTGCAAAAAAAAGCCTCGGATCTCATATCTCGATATTTTTGTCAATAAAAGGTTCTCAGAGCTAAATTTTCGAATTTGTAACTAACTAGAGATACTCTTTATAATCAGCGCAACAGAAATCGTTATTTTCGATTTCAGGAAGAAAGTGCATTTTGAAATCATGGGCTATAGTCCAGCAGAATTTTCCAAAAAAGCCTCGGATCTCATATCTCTATATTTTTGTCAATAAAAGGTTCTCAGTGCTAAATTTTCGAATTTGTAACTAACTAGAGATACTCTTTATAATCAGCGCAACAGAAATCGTTATTTTCGATTTCAGGAAGAAAGTGCATTTTGAAATCATGGGCTATAGTCCAGCAGAATTTTCCAAAAAAGCCTCGGATCTCATATCTCGATATTTTTGTCAATAAAAGGTTCTCAGTGCTAAATTTTCAAATTTCTACTTAGTTAGAGATACTCTTTATAATCAGCGCAACAGAAATCGTTATTTTCGATTTCTCGAAAAAAGTGCATTTTGAACACATGGGCTATTGTCCAGCAGAATTTTCCAAAAAAGCCTCGGATCTCATATCTCGATATTTTTGTCAATAAAAGGTTCTCAGTGCTAAATTTTCAAATTTGTAACTAACTAGAGATACTCTTTATAATCAGCGCAACAGAAATCGTTATTTTCGATTTCAGGAAGAAAGTGCATTTTGAAATCATGGGCTATAGTCCAGCAGAATTTTCCAAAAAAGCCTCGGATCTCATATCTCGATATTTTGTCAATAAAAGGTTCTCAGTGCTAAATTTTCAAATTTCTACTTAGTTAGAGATACTCTTTATAATCAGCGCAACAGAAATCGTTATTTTCGATTTCTCGAAAAAAGTGCATTTTGAACACATGGGCTATTGTCCAGCAGAATTTTCCAAAAAAGCCTCGGATCTCATATCTCGATATTTTTGTCAATAAAAGGTTCTCAGTGCTAAATTTTCAAATTTGTACTCAGTTACAGATACTCTTTACTATCAGCGCATCAGAAATCGTTATTTTCGATTTCTCGAAAAAAGTGCATTTTGAACACATGGGCTATTGTCCAGCAGAATTTTGCAAAAAAAGCCTCGGATCTCATATCTCGATATTTTTGTCAATAAAAGGTTCTCAGTGCTAAATTTTCAAATTTCTACTTAGTTAGAGATACTCTTTATAATCAGCGCAACAGAAATCGTTATTTTCGATTTCTCGAAAAAAGTGCATTTTGAACACATGGGCTATTGTCCAGCAGAATTTTGCAAAAAAGCCTCGGATCTCATATCTCGATATTTTTGTCAATAAAAGGTTCTCAGTGCTAAATTTCGAATTTGTAACTAACTAGAGATACTCTTTATAATCAGCGCAACAGAAATCGTTATTTTCGATTTCTCGAAAAAAGTGCATTTTGAACACATGGGCTATTGTCCAGCAGAATTTTGCAAAAAAGCCTCGGATCTCATATCTCGATATTTTTGTCAATAAAAGGTTCTCAGTGCTAAATTTTCAAATTTCTACTTAGTTAGAGATACTCTTTATAATCAGCGCAACAGAAATCGTTATTTTCGATTTCTCGAAAAAAGTGCATTTTGAACACATGGGCTATTGTCCAGCAGAATTTTCCAAAAAAGCCTCGGATCTCATATCTCGATATTTTTGTCAATAAAAGGTTCTCAGTGCTAAATTTTCAAATTTCTACTTAGTTAGAGATACTCTTTATAATCAGCGCAACAGAAATCGTTATTTTCGATTTCTCGAAAAAGTGCATTTTGAACACATGGGCTATTGTCCAGCAGAATTTTGCAAAAAGCCTCGGATCTCATATCTCGATATTTTTGTCAATAAAGGTTCTCAGTGCTAAATTTTCGAATTTGTAACTAACTAGAGATACTCTTTATAATCAGCGCAACAGAAATCGTTATTTTCGATTTCTCGAAAAAAGTGCTTTTTGAACACATGGGCTATTGTCCAGCAGAATTTTGCAAAAAAAGCCTCGGATCTCATATCTCGATATTTTTGTCAATAAAAGGTTCTCAGTGCTAAATTTTCAAATTTCTACTTAGTTAGAGATACTCTTTATAATCAGCGCAACAGAAATCGTTATTTTCGATTTCTCGAAAAAAGTGCATTTTGAACACATGGGGGCTATTGTCCAGCAGAATTTTCCAAAAAAGCCTCGGATCTCATATCTCGATATTTTTGTCAATAAAAGGTTCTCAGTGCTAAATTTTCAAATTTCTACTTAGTTAGAGATACTCTTTATAATCAGCGCAACAGAAATCGTTATTTTCGATTTCTCGAAAAAAGTGCATTTTGAACACATGGGCTATTGTCCAGCAGAATTTTGCAAAAAAGCCTCGGATCTCATATCTCGATATTTTTGTCAATAAAAGGTTCTCAGTGCTAAATTTCAAATTTCTACTTAGTTAGAGATACTCTTTATAATCAGCGCAACAGAAATCGTTATTTTCGATTTCTCGAAAAAGTGCATTTTGAACACATGGCTATTGTCCAGCAGAATTTTCCAAAAAAGCCTCGGATCTCATATCTCTATATTTTTGTCATAAAAGGTTCTCAGAGCTAAATTTTCGAATTTGTAACTAACTAGAGATACTCTTTATAATCAGCGCAACAGAAATCGTTATATTCGATTTCTCGAAAAAGTGCATTTTGAACACATGGGCTATTGTCCAGCAGAATTTTGCAAAAAAGCCTCGGATCTCATATCTCGATATTTTTGTCAATAAAAGGTTCTCAGTGCTAAATTTTCAAATTTCTACTAAGTTAGAGATACTCTTTATAATCAGCGCAACAGAAATCGTTATTTTCGATTTCTCGAAAAAAGTGCATTTTGAACACATGGGCTGGGCTATTGTCCAGCAGAATTTTCCAAAAAAGCCTCGGATCTCATATCTCGATATTTTTGTCAATAAAAGGTTCTCAGAGCTAAATTTTCGAATTTGTAACTAACTAGAGATACTCTTTATAATCAGCGCAACAGAAATCGTTATTTTCGATTTCTCGAAAAAAGTGCATTTTGAACACATGGGCTATTGTCCAGCAGAATTTTCCAAAAAAGCCTCGGATCTCATATCTCGATATTTTTGTCAATAAAAGGTTCTCAGAGCTAAATTTTCGAATTTGTAACTAACTAGAGATACTCTTTATAATCAGCGCAACAGAAATCGTTATTTTCGATTTCAGGAAGAAAGTGCATTTTGAAATCATGGGCTATAGTCCAGCAGAATTTTCTAAAAAAGCCTCGGATCTCATATCTCTATATTTTTGTCAATAAAAGGTTCTCAGTGCTAAATTTTCAAATTTCTACTTAGTTAGAGATACTCTTTATAATCAGCGCAACAGAAATCGTTATTTTCGATTTCTCGAAAAAAGTGCATTTTGAAATCATGGGCTATAGTCCAGCAGAATTTTGCAAAAAAGCCTCGGATCTCATATCTCGATATTTTTGTCAATAAAAGGTTCTCAGAGCTAAATTTTCAAATTTGTACTCAGTTACAGATACTCTTTACTATCAGCGCAACAGAAATCGTTATTTTCGATTTCAGGAAAAAAGTGCATTTTGAAATCATGGGCTATAGTCCAGCAGAATTTTCCAAAAAAGCCTCGGATCTCATATCTCGATATTTTTGTCTATAAAAGGTTCTCAGAGCTAAATTTTCAAATTTGTACTCAGTTACAAATACTCTTAGTAATCAGCGCAACAGAAATCGTTATTTTCGATTTCAGGAAAAAAGTGCATTTTGAAATCATGGGCTATAGTCCAGCAGAATTTTGCAAAAAAGCCTCGGATCTCATATCTCGATATTTTTGTCAATAAAAGGTTCTCAGAGCTAAATTTTCGAATTTGTAACTAACTAGAGATACTCTTTATAAGCAGCGCAACAGAAATAGTTATTTTCGATTTCAAGAAAAAAGTGCATTTTGAAATCATGGGCTATAGTCCAGCAGAATTTTGCAAAAAAGCCTCGGATCTCATATCTCTATATTTTTGTCAATAAAGGGTTCTCAGAGCTAAATTTTCAAATTTGTACTCAGTTACAGATACTCTTTATAAGCAGCGCAACAGAAATCGTTATTTTCGATTTCAGGAAAAAAGTGCATTTTGAAATCATGGGCCAGCAGAATTTTGCAAAAAAGCCTCGGATCTCATATCTCTATATTTTTGTCAATAAAAGGTTCTCAGAGCTAAATTTTCAAATTTGTACTCAGTTACAGATACTCTTTATAAGCAGCGCAACAGAAATCGTTATTTTCGATTTCAGGAAAAAAGTGCATTTTGAAATCATGGGCTATAGTCCAGCAGAATTTTGCAAAAAAGCCTCGGATCTCATATCTCGATATTTTTGTCTATAAAAGGTTCTCAGAGCTAAATTTTCAAATTTGTACTCAGTTACAAATACTCTTAGTAATCAGCGCAACAGAAATCGTTATTTTCGATTTCTCGAAAAAAGTGCATTTTGAAATCATGGGCTATAGTCCAGCAGAATTTTGCAAAAAAGCCTCGGATCTCATATCTCGATATTTTTGTCAATAAAAGGTTCTCAGAGCTAAATTTTCGAATTTGCAACTAACTAGAGATACTCTTTATAAGCAGCGCAACAGAAATAGTTATTTTCGATTTCAAGAAAAAAGTGCATTTTGAAATTATGGGCTATAGTCCAGCAGAATTTTGCAAAAAAGCCTCGGATCTCATATCTCTATATTTTTGTCAATAAAAGGTTCTCAGAGCTAAATTTTCAAATTTGTACTCAGTTACAGATACTCTTTACTATCAGCGCAACAGAAATCGTTATTTTCGATTTCAGGAAAAAAGTGCATTTTGAAATCATGGGCTATAGTCCAGCAGAATTTTGCAAAAAAGCCTCGGATCTCATATCTCTATATTTTTGTCAATAAAAGGTTCTCAGAGCTAAATTTTCAAATTTGTACTCAGTTACAGATACTCTTTATAAGCAGCGCAACAGAAATCGTTATTTTCGATTTCAGGAAAAAAGTGCATTTTGAAATCATGGGCTATAGTCCAGCAGAATTTTGCAAAAAAGCCTCGGATCTCATATCTCGATATTTTTGTCTATAAAAGGTTCTCAGAGCTAAATTTTCAAATTTGTACTCAGTTACAAATACTCTTAGTAATCAGCGCAACAGAAATCGTTATTTTCGATTTCAGGAAAAAAGTGCATTTTGAAATCATGGGCTATAGTCCAGCAGAATTTTGCAAAAAAGCCTCGGATCTCATATCTCGATATTTTTGTCAATAAAAGGTTCTCAGAGCTAAATTTTCGAATTTGTAACTAACTAGAGATACTCTTTATAAGCAGCGCAACAGAAATAGTTATTTTCGATTTCAAGAAAAAAGTGCATTTTGAAATCATGGGCTATAGTCCAGCAGAATTTTGCAAAAAAGCCTCGGATCTCATATCTCTATATTTTTGTCAATAAAGGGTTCTCAGAGCTAAATTTTCAAATTTGTACTCAGTTACAGATACT